>ML843169.1:34171-59474 GCA_009831015.1 Picea engelmannii
TTTTTTATAAGGTTTTTACATAGGAAAATGCAACTTCTTTTCTCAAGAAAAGTTCTTCTCCCTTCTCTCTTCAGGAACTCAGGGCACTGACCCCTCTGAAGGCAACAGATAGGTTTACATCATTAACGATCATAGGGATGATGAAAATAATGTGTAACACAAACCAAAAGAAAATTTTCATAAGAAAGACCCAAAGATCCCCTCAAAAAGAAACTCAAGCACCCACCAAGCCAAGAATAGGGAAAAAGAGGACCAAACTGTGGAAGAAAGAGCCAAAAAAGTCTATAAATAGGGGTAGACAACTCATTTTAACCATTGCAAATTGGAAAATAACCAAAAATCCAAAAAAAAACTCTTCTTTAAAATGTAGGTTCAAGGATCTATGGTGGACAAAAAATATTCAAACCTGAACCAAGTAAGTACAAATGACCTCTCTCATCATTTCAATTCATCATTTATTGTTTAATTTTTTTTTTAAAGGGTGTGCACCCTAGTAAAAAAGTTGGGTTTGTGTGTACGCGGGTTGTCCATGATCGACACACATATATTCGTGGGAAAAGTAAAACTTAGCACGTGATCCATCCCCTAGGTGATTTGGGAACTCAATTTTTTCCCCTCTAGTTAGACGCATAATTCATGTGTTGTTTACAAGTTATTTCTCCATACACAAACCAAGAATAGGAAGTTTTCCCTCTTTTTAAAGGATTTTTCCCCAACACAAATATATATATATAGTCGATCATTCTTCTTGAATACAATACGAGAGATATTTCATTACATCAATCACAATCCTATAAAATGAAGAATCATTTAAAATTTGGCATTGATAATCATACACGACCGTCTTAAATACAACCCACATACATCTCTTTAAGCTTTCAAAAAATGAAACAAGGGACTAACCTCAAATTTTTTTTATGCAACAAGATGTATGTTCACTGGAGAGAGAGACAACATGAGGAGTTATATATCTTGGTAGAGGAGGATCCAGGGGCCATTACCATGCTCAAGAAGTGTGGTATGTGAAATTTCTTTCAGTGTCCATTCATGAGGGCACAACCCAGGTTACTGAACCATTTGATAGAGTATTGGCTCTTGGATGTAGAGGCCTTCATGCTAGAGGGATAATAACTGACTCCGAGTATTGATGATATATAATTTTTGACTGGCCTCTCTAGGAGGGGGGAACTGGTTAACTTGAAGACCTTTCCTCCAGGACCGCACAACATAGAATATTATATTGGTATGTACTGTGAGGTTGGCACTGGGAAAGTAGGATCTCAAGTGCCAATTCATAATATCACAAGTCTCAACCTATAGATAGTACTTTACATTATTGGGAGGATCACAGAATCTAAGACAGTTCATCAGTATTCACGTGAACATATGAATTGTGCATCTCAGTTTCTACAGGCCACAATATTCGACTAGAGCGCTACGATGATCACATGTATGAAAAAAAACCTGACCGACTGCCAAAGAAGAAAAAACAAAAACTTTGGGTTTGGGACTATGTTGTGTGCTTTATTTTTTGAGAGAGTGCCCAGCCTTATCCCGCGAGAGATAGTATGAGGCCATATTTCCTCCTTTCCATCATTATGCAGGTGGGAAGATTTGTTGGCTCGACAACGTTTACGGAGAGTTTAGGAGACCTTTGATGAAAAATCCTTTGACTGGTGGCCCTGTCAAATTCCTGCAATCGAAGACTACCCCTACATAGGGATTAGTTTCCTGAGGGATCCTGATATGCCTATGCCCCCTAGCGAGGATCACGAAGAGATAGGTACACATTTCTTTTTATATTTTAAACTTATGTCATTTTTATTTTTCAAATACTATCGTTTTTATAGTAATGTCAAAGTACTAACTCAGTAATATATTATATATAGACGTGGGACCAGTACAACCACCCGAATTTACCAGGTCTATGCATTTTCCCCAAGAGGATGTTGGACAAACAAAAACAAGAGGAATAACAGTCACGTGAGGACCACCAGCTGGAGAGGCTGAGAGAGTGCTAGTGGGAAACCCCCCCTATGACTACACCAGGGTTTAGAATGTAGGTAGATCGATTAACCATCTAAAATTCAATTAATTATCTAACTACACCAAACATACCAAAACTCATATGAATAAATCAAGGAAAAGGATATCGGGTAACTATACCTCGAATCCCACGTTTGGTGATGACCTCATCACGCTTGGAATTTCCACTAAATGCACGCCTCCCCCCAAGGCTAACCTACATCCAAATATTGAGAAACAGAGAATGAAAAGCATGTTATTCCATATTCAAGTTAGGGTTAGATGTTATAATGTCAAAACACAAATCAATAAAATCATTTTAGACACCATCATTTGGCACATGAGAAGTAATTCTTTTATTAATAACACAATGGTTATACCTTTACAATCAAATTTGGATGTCATCTGCGAACCTGGTCCGGGATCCTCGTCACCAAGCTCCAAAATCATTTTTGTATAAGCTTCTCCTCTCAAAATTTTGATGTATTCTTGGGAAGTGAATGGGTTATGATGGAGGAAGAAGGGGAAAATGAGGGAATGTTGAGGCAATTCTCACAAAAGGGCTACAATAACTTGGGCAAGGAGGGGATGTGAAATCAGACATAGTTTCATTGTTCTTATGTCTAGATGTGAAATGGGACCCCAACACCTCCATTTATATGCCAAAAGGATGGTTATTCGGTTGGGTGACGGGATATAGCCGGTGGATTAGTTGGGAAACTTCCAATAGCCTATCAATTTCAACGAATTCCTTGCAACATTTTATTTTTTGCAACTTTTGAAAGTATACGTGGGTTGTAATGATGCAACATGTGTATGTACGCGAGATGTAGTGGTGAAAAATTGTATGTACATGGGCAGTAATGGTGCAGGGCACGTACACCTTCTAAAAAATGTTTTTTTAAGAAGAGAAACTCAACAGTGCTTTGGAAAAAAATGCAAGTAAGAGGACCAAGGCCATGTATGCATGTGTAGAGAAATTTAGGGTTATAACAGATGCCCCCTAATGTGTGAGGTCAGAATATCATCTGATGGCCAAAATACATTATAAAATCTTCACCAATGTACGAAGTTGAGTGAGCCCGGGACTAGAGTTCCAGAGGCGCCATCTGAAAAATAACAATTGTATCTCTGAGGAAGGAATATGCATGATCAGGATGAAATAAATCATGACTGCCAATCAAATACACTGCAGATCCATGAAATATAACTATATAAAGTGTAGCTGCGAGAAATACACAGTGGATCTACATCTCAAAATCAAATATATACAAGGATAGTATCCATATTCAAGAAGACAAAAACGCCTGATGGCTGGACATGAGGTATTCATAGCTCGAGAAACAACTTCAAGATCTTCAAAACTCAGGTAGGCGTATAATGGGAGTTCATAACTCACTATCCTGAGGTCTTCGATGACTCTTCGGGAAAAGACAAGAGGATATCGATGATCAGGAAGAGAACTTTGTCGATTTTGAATCAAGACTTGAATGGAATTTTGGGATGGCCGACTCATGAGGTCAAGAGACAAACTGCAGAAAAGCCAACTCAGGTTGGGTGAAACTTCCCTTGAACAAAATAACAAAAGATGATCAGACTCAGGCAGCATGACATTGACATAATTTCACGATGCAGGAGGAAACACAAACTCTCCATGTGTTTGGAAGAGTAACCAAATAGAGGAGGACACAACTCTATGTAGCGAGAATAAATTCCTAAGGTCATACTAGATCCCAATGCTTGACAAATAAATAGAAGGATGTGCTTTGTCCAAGGGTGACTCATTGTGCTACCAGAAAATAATACATATTTCACGTCCCCTCTTTTTGGGTTTTTTTCTTTTTTTTTTCTTTTTCAATTGTTTAAAGAGCTTGAAAAAGAATAAAATAATGATACGTTACAAATGAGGAATGAGTGTTGCAAGAAAGCATACTAGTTTCAGGCACAAGGAACACACTAATTCTCAGAGCAAGGAGACATGTGCAGGAAAAGGACACTCAGGGGAAATTCCTCCATGGATCAAGTTGTCAAGTCGCAGAGGAAAAGTGATACAAGGCTTGCGTATAATGCATGCCTCAAAGGTTTAGTTGAGAGAAACATGGAGCCGAAATTAGCCCAAAGATGCAGAGATGCAAATGCGATTATCAAGACACAATGAAACCCCCTTCAATGTATTTTTAACGAGCCCAAAGAAGGTAAGCTTGGTAGCTTTTTCACATTTAGAGAGTCTGAAAAAACATAAAAGAAGAATCCAAGGAGTACCTTTTTCGAAGTTAGTCTAGTCGGTTCGAAAAAAGGGTAAACTAGCACCGAAAATATGTATATTCAAAACCATTTTAATGAGTGTGACAAAGACAAGATCACTCGGAAATATTTTCAATTTTAAGGAGTCTGAAAAGAGCTTAACTATGGACTCACTTCCTTTTTTCTGAATTTAGTCTCCTTAGCCTGAAAAAGTATAAAAGTTACTAAGGAGAACTCTCCCGGCGAGATGAATCTCCTAAGGCATACCTTTTTCCTCCATAATATACAGGTCGAAAAAAGGGGTAAACTCATGCCAGTAGATGTTCATCTGGACCAATTTAGTGAGTGTGAAGGAACAAGGTCACTCGACGATATTTTCAATTTTAGGGAGTCTAAAAAGGAGCTTAACTATGGGCTCCGTGGGGGTTCCTTTTTCGTAAGTAATCTCCAAGGCCTGAAAAAGGTGATAAACCAAAACCAAGGAGAATGTTCCTTTTTTGTAAATTTAGTCCCTTAGGCCAGAAAAAGGGTTAAAATTATGCCTGTGAATACTGTTCTAGTGAACCGAGGTTCCTAGAGTATACCTTTATTTGTACAATTGACTATCCAGAACGAAAAAGGGGTAAACTACCACCGGACAGACGTTCCTTCAAATTTGAGTTTGGCGAGCGTGAAGGGAAACAAGATTGCTCGACAATATTTTCATGTTTAGAGAGTCTAAAAAGGGCTTAAAGAAGACTCCAGAAGGTTATATTTCTCAGTTAATCCAGAAAAGATTGAAAAGAATAAATGCAGTCTCATCAGATGTTGCTTTCAGATTTCAAAGAGGTCTTGAAAGAGAACAAAGTGTGCTCATTTTGGGAGTCCCGAGGGTGAGTCCAAGAGTGATGGTGCATCCAATGAATGAGGATAAATATCATAATCATGACACGACTAACAAGCACTGTCGAGCCTAAAGGCATTATAGAAAACATGGATGCCAAAATACAATAAGGATCTACCTAGGGCATCCATGTAAAGGTAGGCTCTGCCACCTAATCACAACACTTCTAGAGAAGCAATGAAGGTTTTGTGTCACACTTCAGTGAGGTCGATCCTATGGCAAAGAGGAAAATACAATGAGATGCAAAAGTGGAGGTGAAATCCTAACTTATATGCAAAAAGTTAGGAAAAAATGACTTTTACCAAAGGACCTTTTAAGTAAACCATCTCCCAAACGTTACCAAACCAAAAGGAAAAGTGTATCGTAACATCCAATAAGAAACTCAGGAACGAAATCAAATGAATTCCAGACTAGGAAAAATGACAAAGGGGGTCAAAAAAAGTGGCAAAAAGGGGGTCAAAAAGGAAATTCACCATTGCATTTTGAGAATTGACCAAAAGGAGAAAAAATCCACTTTGCTAAAGAAGTTGATTTCGAGAGCTTCAGGAGACGAAATGAACTTCCGCTTGGACCAAGTAAGTAAAAACTCATCCCTCTTGCATTTCAATTCCTTAACAAAAGGTTGTAGTCGAGAGGCACATCGACCACTTCAACTTCGACACACACAGTCTTCCCTCCTAACTGCACATGGAAAGAAAGAATGATTCCATGTGGTATGAATGAACGATCGTCAAATGCCATAAGAAATGTAGGCGACAGAGACAAAACGGGTTGGACAATGGTCTTCCCACTCACCAATGACATCACGCAAGTCAAGGTACCCTCGTCAACCACTGTACGAAAGATATTCCAAGTAAAATATTTCATGGTGTGAGCCACTACTATCTGAAACATAACGTGGTAAGGAAGACGAGGTTTCAAGTTGGTTGGATCGAGAATGATCACTCCCGAGTTACAAGTCTCTACACATCCCAAGGCAGATAACAAAGCCTTTCTCTGCGAAGGGAAACTATGGAGGAATTCCGAAACAGACATCGCACAAGGGGTTTGCGAAAAATATTCCACAACGGAGTAGTTCTGGGAAACCCTCGCATTCGGATTATGATAAGTGTTTTTGAGCGCACGTTCCGGGATGCGTGTCATTGTTTCTCCCATCGTCTTCTAAATCTGGAGAGGAACTGGTGGGTTTGTGGCTTCTTTACCCTTTTCGGCAGATTCTGAAATTCCGTAATATTGTGCTCTAGTCTCTATATGAACATCACCTTTTTACATGTAAACATTCGCGACTGAGGTATTACCGGAAGATGCAAGGGGTCGCTAACTGCCCCCTTTCGTGCTCAAGGTTGTTTAGGCTTGAGACATGTTTTACCCATGTGGGAATGGGCTTGTCAGCATAACAAACTGTTGCTGCGCCAATATATTTTGAGTTATGCAGGAGCATCACTCCACCTCAGTACGCGCCATTCGATTAACACGCGTTGTGCGCATTTGAGGAAGGGAGAGGCACCACCCTCTCATTTTTCCCTTAGAGAATATGAATCATGATTGGGGAATTTAATGTTGACAAGATGAAAGAACCAAATTGTGCCTTCGCACAAGTTGGAGATAAGGTGACCATTAAGTGGTTAATGGTAGAAGGGATGTATATCCGATTTGGAGCATATTTCCATCATTGTAATCTGCCTCGGTAGTCAGGCATTTTTGAATGGTGACTTGACACCACTAGGTTAGCTTGGAGGGAAGCTCGTCGAGCACTCGCTTGTATAAATTCTTGTATTCTTGCTAGTAGATAAGGTTAGCCCAGAGTAGAGACATCTAGGTAGAGGATGAGATATGCATAAGAGAAACACAAAGAGATGAGACTCAGTTGTAGTTCGGACTCAACCATTTGTAATTTGATATTCTTCCATTAATAGAAAAATGACAGTTTTTCCTATTATCAATTTTTGTGTAATGGATATTTGGATATGAATATCATTTTTATGCATCTGAATTGTAGATGAATGTTAGAAATCGTCTACAGGGATAGAACTACAACTTTCTATCTGTGAGTGTGTTGGATTAGGTCTGGTTCTCTAGGTTAAGTGCAAGGAGTGTGCGACAGAGTGAGGAAACTCCGTGAACCTACACAAGGAGTGTGTGTCTGGACTTAGTCGAGTCAAAAGAGAAGCTGCCAAGAGGGCATACCAGGATAATTCATAGACTCGGGAGGAAATTTCAAGGTGGTGAAATACCTTGGAAGGAAAGAATGTATAAGGGAAGATACAATCTAGAGTTATTGAACACTCTGAAATAATCTACCAGGGGGGCATCGAGTTGGCGTGAGGATGTATGCTACCGACACATTTGGAAGTGTTTGAACCCTTAAGAGAATCCCAAAATTACTGAATATTCTGAGGAAGGAAGGCTTTGCAAGAGTGCATCGACAAAGGAAAGGATATGCCTTAAAACCTTCCATAAGGCTAAGGGAGAAACTGTCGAAGAGTTAATCTGAGTGCAAGGAGTGCGCCAAGGATATTGTAAGTTCATCTTACAAAGCTCAGGAGGAAGGCATCAAGTTGCCAGGAGGGCAAGAGGAAGTACACTGAAGGACGCAGAGGAACTGGGAACCTTGAAGGTTTTCAAGCCAAGCAAAGTTGCAGAAGAGTCTGCGCAAAACTCTGAATGGAGTGCATAAAGAGTTCAAGAAAAACCTAAGTCTCTAAAGGGAGAAGTGCGCTAAGTGTGCAAAGGATTATAGGGATTTTCAAAGTCCCTAAGAATGAGAAAAATTGTCCATCGCCCATATATATAGGTGGAAGCAGATCCGAGAGTTCAAGGATTCAGACTTCAGAAGAATTGCAAGGGGAGCAGCTCAAACTTCGCAAAGGCGGAAGTGCGGGTTGATTCTAGACTATTGGATACAGGAGGATGCATGGCGGAGATCCATGGAATTCAGAGGAAGAATCCTTCAGATAAAATTCGAGGAGAGGATACCCAAAGAGCCAGGAGATGAAGCAATCCTAATCGTCTATTGGCGTTAAACTTCGAAAAGATCTAAGGAGAGGGCCTGTAGGTACCACACAACCTGCGTCAGGAAAGAAGGAACCTGTGATATAGTTTTTGGGTTCCAAGAATGAATCTAAGGAGTCTCCCTGAATCGGTATTTCAAATGATCGAGTATAGGGACGTCACGCAACCCTTTGGAGGGAAGGGTGGGGTTTGCGCCAGGAGTGGTATCAGAGAACAATTTTTGTATGTATATTTCAGGCAAAGGAGAAGCTGGAGATTCTCTCAGTTGTAGAGTGAACAACATAGTTTCTAGGAGGGAAGGTAGAAGGTGGAGATGGTTACTAAAGGTCATAAGTGTGGTCGAGGAGCAGACCACAGGATGAAAAGCAAAGCAGAAATTGACAAGGAGCTTAGTGAAATCCGAGCCCATATGGAGATGCTAACATTCAAAATGCAGCAGGAGGCAAAGGTGTGCTGGAGGTATGAATGGCCTTTGAAGAGAAAATCTAAATGGCCTATCTAGAAGTTGTTGGACAGGAATAAGTAACGATACTTGAGGAGGTGGCTTAGGGAAATTAAATACCTCATTGACACAGAGGCAGAAATGGTTTACATCTGTGAACCAGAAGTTGGAAAAATCCTCAGTAATGAGGAAGGGAGGTCAAGTGAGGATCTCATAGACTTCCAGGGGAGAAGCGGTGGAATTTCATATTTCCAAGTGAGAAATGAGATGGGATCAATCGATATCATAGACTGCCAATGTATCTTGATGTTGCTCATCGAGATACTCAAGATATAGAAGATTCTCTTCAAGTGGAGTAGTGTCGAGTAGTAATTCCACTGCCAACTTAATAGATGGAATTTGGCATTCTATGGGAAATAATGCATCCAGATCATAAACAAGTTGGAAAGGAGAAAAATGGGTAGCAGTCTTAACTGAGGTTTGATAATCCCAAAGTGTCGAATACAACATCAAATTCCAATTCGACTTGGCCGAATTGATCGTTCGTTGGAGGATAGTCTTGAGAGACTTATTAATAGCCTCCACTTGACCATTCACCTGTGGGTAGTAAGGTGACAAATGTTCTTTCTTAAATCACAATTTTGATGTTAACGCGAACATCTTTTTTTTCTAGAAGTGACTTCCATGGTATGTGACAATCTCCTTCGGAATGCTGAACGTGGCTAAAATCTGGTTAAAAATGAAAAGTGCAGCTATTTCTCTATCATTGCTAAATTTCTGCATGGAATCAACCCACTTAATAAATTAGTCTACCTCCATGATGATATAACGATGCCCCCTAGCTGAAGCAAGGTGGCATGTAGTAAAATCAATCCCTCACTTGGTGAAGGGACCAACAACAATAACTGGAAACATGGGAGTAGGGTGTGCCCACATCTTTCGATAGAAGATATGGCATGGGTGACAATTCTTGACCACTTCTACACAACATTTGATCAACGAGGGCCAAAATTATCTAGTGTGAAGAAGTATCTAGGTTGTTTCCAACCCAGACAAGTGACCTCCACATGCTCCAGTGTGACAGTCATTCAACAAAAACTCCGCCTCTTCGTGAGGGAGACAATGATAGAGAACACAATCAACTCCTCAACGATATAAAGTATCATCGATGATAATATAGTTCCACACTTGATGGTGTGTTATCCGACACTCATCGCATGAATCATAGGAAGGGAACTTCAAAGTATGAAGATACAAATGCATATATCCATACCAAGGGTCCGAAGATGAAATAAGGAAAAGATCCCCATTGATCAGTGACTCTTCGCGTAAATCGTTACCACTTTTGACTAGAAGTTTCAAAATTAGTTCATCAAAGACCAAGAATATTTTAGATTAATCCAAAACAAAATCCAAGTAAAATTCTTGCAGGATGACTATCCATCTACTGATTTTCCCGCTGATGACCCATCGTGTCAACACATATTGAAAAGGGTTCACGATAGCTACGATGGTGGTCTTGTGAAGTAAGATGTAATGATAGAACCATTGGAAAACATGGATAACTACCAAATAAAGTTTCTCAACATGGTTGTAGTTGAGTTTCGGTCCTACCAAGCCTCGATTAAGATAGTAGATAACATTCTCTTCGAGCATGTCATCCTATTGGACCAAGACCATGCCAATATTAGACTCTGTGACAACCAAATACAATAAGAAATCCTTGCCATAATCCAGAGGACTGAGCATAAGGGAAGGCGTTAGAGCATATTTCAACACTTTGAAAGAGCGTTGAGCCACTTCATCCCAATGGAATGGGACCCCTTTCTTCAAGAGACACATAAACCCTTTAGTAATCTTGGTATAGTTAGCAACACAACACCAAAGAAAGTTAGCTTTCCCATGCAGACTTTGAAGTTGGTGGATTGTGCCTAGGGGAGGAAATTGAACTATTTCCTCAACCTTAAGAGGATCAACCATGATCCCTTTAGTTGACACGATAATAACTAACAAGCAACCCGATGTTATGTAAAACCAACACTTATACGGATTAAGGTGAATCTGGTAGTGGTGACACCTCTCAAATATAAGTCATAAGTGGGAGGGATGGTCATATCTGTTACGAGAACATGATGCTAGATCACCGAGATATGCCTCGAATATGTGTTTGAGGTCGTGGAAGGTGAATTCCATGGCCCACTGAAAAGTGGCTCCAATATTCTTAAGGCCAAAATGAATTTTCCTATGTGCAAATGAACCCCAAGGACATATAAACACCATTTTATGTTGATCCTTAGGTTTGATCTAAATCTAGTTGTACCTAGAAAAACCGTCCATAAAAGAACATACCTCACAACCCACACATTCATCGAAAATATAGTCAATGAATGAGGTTGGAAAATTATCTTTTGGGAAAGATTTTTTTAGATCACAAAAGTCCATACAAACATGGATCGTACCTTGTTTTTTGTTGACATAAAGAGGGTTCAACACCCATTCCATCAATTGCACTGGATAGATGAAACCATCTTAATGATTTTCTCTACCTCATCCTTGATGGCCACTGCCTTTTGAGGATTGACTGGGTGAATCTTTTACTGGACATGCTTAGCATTGGGGTAAGTTGTAATCTCATGTTCAACTATATGTGGGTCAATTCCTAGAATATCCTCATAAGACCAGGAAACAACGTCGTGGAATTCTTTAAATAAGTCAGTATAGATCTCAATCTCCTCAGACGAACAATCTGCTCCAATGGAGACATTTTCCATGACGCCATGGGTTCTACAGACGTCGATAGGAATCACTTCATCTATACTTTCCATGTTTACCTCGGCATAGATTCGGTGCATGGCCAGAGGGTTAACAAGACAAGTGGCATATCCATTCACATTCATAGTGATTTTTCATGCCTCTACTCTCCTCATCTCAGGTAAAAAATAAGATATGTGGTGAAGATCATCCCAAGGTGTATCTGGACCAGTCATTGCCTCCAAAATCGCCTCGTCAGAGGGAAAGACTAAGTCCAAAGGATCGTGAGTGGAAAGAGAGGCTTGAGCCCAAATAGGCTTGAAAACAAGATCTAGCTTCTGTGGGGGAGTAGGATCAGGGTTAGTCGAGGATTGTTGTACAATATTGTATGCAACCTCAACAACAGATATGGGCATAGCCATTCCAGGATTCCCTACCCCTTCCATCAGATTTGATGGGGAAGGTAAAATCCACAGGTTGTTAAAGTAACTCATTTGAAAAGAAGCGACTTGAAATATCGTAGCCTTTGGTTGATCGGGGATAGCTGAGATAAACTTGACATCATTGGTAGGAGATGGATAATCAAAAGTCCCCATTAGAGATAGAAAAAATTTGATGCCTAAGTTGACGGTACCTAGTTGCAGTTTGTCAATAATCGGGACCGTGGATGCCCCTGATGAAGGGTTAGGACGAGAGAAGGATAATTGATCAACGGTTATGATCTAGCCTTCATGAGGAAAATATAAGACCCAAAACATGGTGGATACAACCATTGGAATAGAGTAGGTCCAACTCCTCCCTAACAAAATATTGTATTCAAGAGGCACATCGACTACTTCTACCTTAATGATGCACACGGTTTTTCCCTCCAACTGCACGAGGAAGGATGGTATTATGCCATTTGGTCTAAAATATCAGTCATCAAACAATGTTAAAATGTGGGAGATAGAGATAACTCAGGTTGGCCAATGGCCTTCCAACATACCAATGACATCACACAAGTTGAGGCACCCTCATCAACCACCGTACAGAAAATGTTTCATGTCAACAATTTCATGGAATACACCACTACTATCTGAAAAGTGACATGGTGAGGAAGATGAGGTTTACAATCTGTAGGGTAAAAAACAATCATTCCTGAGTTAGTAGTCTCGGCCGCTCCCAAGGAAGACAATAATTATTTCCTCTGTGAAGGGAAACTTTGGAGGACTTCCAAAGAATACATTGTTCAAGGAGTTTGTGCCACATCCTACACGACGGAGTAATTCTAAGAAGCCCTTGCATTCGGGTTGTGAGAAGCCTTCTTAAATGCACCCTTAGGGAGGTGATTCATAGTTTCTCCCACTATATTCTTAATTTGAAGAGGAGGAGGTGGCTTGGAGGCTTCTTTTCCCTTCTCAGTAGATTCTAGCATTTTGTAATTATGAGCCCTGGTCTGTAGATGAGCATCTGATATCATCATATAAACGTTTGTGGATCTATTATTAGCATTAGGCACGAGGGTTCCATGATTTCCCCCATGCACATTTGTGGATGAGGAAGCTTGAGCCATATTTTTCCCTTGTGGAAAAGGGTTGGTTAACACGACAGGCTGTTGCAGTGCCAATAGCTTTTGGGCTTCCTCAAGCCAAGGGAATTGGTGTGTCAAGTGATCATTCATGAAAATATTACACATAAACTTCACCTTCCTATTTTCATTTTTACCCTCGCCAGCATTATTCACAGCCTTCTTATCCCCCTTACCCTTCTTGTTTTTAGATTTCCTCTTTCCCTCAGATTGTCGGTTACCCTTCGAGTTCATCGATTGAAAAATGTGTACATCTGATGTTTGGGTTGCAGGGGTAGCCGAACTAGGAGTTTGGTTGGCCATAGTCTTTTGAATTGATAATTAATGTAACTGGTTAGTCAATTGATCTGTGGGATTACCTTGTGTTGAGCCTACTATGCCATCGACGTGGGGCCCAAAATTCTGTTTGGTATTGTCGAAAGTTGACCATGGTGCATCCTGAAGGATCTCGTACAACATACTGGATTGAGAGAAAATCAAATCCAATTACTGGGCTCTCATGATAGCCTCTTCTTCGGGGAAAACCATGAATGTCACGACATCTTTGGACACACAAGGCACCAAGGAATTTAGGAACCACTCGAGCGAAAATTTGGGAGGGACCTTCACTTTGATCAAGCTCTTTCATTGACCTCATTATCAGATATGATCTGAGATATGGATGGATTTTGTTTGCTCGAATTTGGCCACAAACTCGGTGCCGACATCGTATATCACTAGTAACTAGAAGTGGTTTAGGGAAACCATTTCTAGGTCGTTAAAGTAAGAAAAATTCGAGCTATCGAGCTCGATATACAATTTTTCCACACCCATTATAAGAGTGAATTAAAATAAATGCAACTAAATGGAGTCATTCTTCAATAAGTTGGATGAGCACCATAAATCAAATGTCGTAACATGATCACCTAGATCTTCGCTAGGCTTGCCTTCAAACTTAGGGATGTCCAAGGGAGACTTATTCGACATAGGGGGCCAGTGTGGATCATGAAATATTGAGTTGTTCAACAACCTCAACAAGTCTATTAAATGAAGAGTTATGAGGAAAGGTATTCTAGGTTGTGGTGGATTCAAAGGAAAAGAGGGGCTTGGATTTTGACTCGCACCAGGTTTCCAGGAAATTTTTTTCTTCTGGCTAGGGTTTTGGTAGAAACCATGGTGGCCTTGGCTTGTAAAAGGAGTTTGCATTTGATTCTGCATCACTAAAATATTCTCTTAGTTGGGTGGCATACCTTGTGTAGGGATTTATCCCTGCAGGATATTCCCAGGACCTTGGTAGGGGATTCCCCTAGCTGAACTTCCTGGCATAGGTATTGAACCTTGCCGAGGGTTCCATTGAATGTGGGAGGGGTTTCCCCCGATCAACATCCCTTATGAAGGAAATGAGCCTTGCCAGGGATTTCCAAACCCTTTTGAGGAGTAAACTCCTATCATTGGTCCTTGTGAAGGAATGAATCCTTGAATAGGGTTTGGTTGACCAAATACGTGGTTTCCCCATGACGAGAAAGAGGATGAAGAGAAACCGTTATTTACAAATGCACCGAACAAAGAAAAAGGCATAGACCCTACTGGATTCATATAGGATTGGGGCTCATGACTTCCCCCACTGAACAAGATAGAGTTGGTGTTAAGCCTGGATGGATGCTAGAAAGCACCTCTGAGTGAAGGAGATGGAGGATGGATATGACCCCCACCATAAGGGATAGTGTTAAATGGGGTACTGGTTCCCACAAAAGGTCCTTGCAAGGGAGCAGTAGAACTCCATGCCCCCATAACAACAATATGCAGAGTAGAGTAGGTTAAGGTCGAACTAGATTCGAAACTCGACATCCCATATGAAAAGGGAGTGCCAGACACGTTATGAATAAAGGGAACACTATTCATAGTCGTTGAGGGGATTGTGCCACTACCCAAATTTGTGGGTGTCTGCAAAGCTGTAGTCCTGATAGGTGTAGGTGGGGGAGGAGGCAGTCGATATGGGAGTATAAGGACTCCCAAAAGAGGTAGAACTAGTTTCTTCCATTGCCTCTCTTCTAACAAAATGAAATTGATGTGAAGTCACTTCAAGAAATACTATGTGAATAAGAAGTGGTGATGATAAATCAGTGATCAAAGGGTTTGCAGGCCTTAATCCTTCAGCTTCAAGGTTAGAAATGGTGGACTCCTCCGGTGCAGGAAAGTATTCTCTAGGAGTTGGCTCGAGTACAGTTTCCTATGGCCCAATAGCTTCAAATGAACCCTCTTGATCTAGCCTGCACCTCAGCGGTGGCGGAGGTGGCTCCAAAGTAACTGGTGGCAGAACCTAAATCCTACAAGAAAGA
Organism: Picea engelmannii; assembly: GCA_009831015.1. Lineage (NCBI taxonomy): Eukaryota > Viridiplantae > Streptophyta > Pinopsida > Pinales > Pinaceae > Picea > Picea engelmannii. Next base: position 49,414 of record ML843169.1, read on the forward strand.
CAAAGCTATTGATATTCCACCTTGTAAAATGATCAACTGACACTCTAAGTTTTATCTAACATGGATAATAGAGCACACGGTAAAAAAAAAATTCCTAATCACAAATCAAGCAATATTCAACTGACTGGAATGAAGAACAGTGATGCCAATTGACACTAGAGAAACTTATCAGTGCAAGTGTAACTTGAACACGTAAACACCCTCCGGGTATACTCCACAAAGTGATATCTGAAATATGTCCTAGGTATCACGGTATACCCTTGCATTCACCTGTGTAAGTCCCTAAAAACATGCAACTAGGTTGAAAACTCGCAGTCAGTCACTAGGAGGGTACAATAGAAAGTCGGGCTGATTGTAATGAGAAGGATAACAAAGGCCGAATCCTTTCAAGGGTATCGAAGGAAAATGGTTCGAAAGACAACTGAGGATCTTGAACGAATTCGAGGTCCACGAGGCTTCATAGTCAAATGCGATCAATGAAAATCCCAAGAACGACCCTCAATATACGATCCCACTACGTTTGGTCCAACTTTGGAGGGGTTATCTCCTCTACCTTTCCTTACACGACCTTGTGTTTATCCCCTGTGTTAGATGGGGGGCCCAACTGACTCTTACCAAATTGGAATTTCACACTCCCTATCACAGACTCTTATGTTTGTTTAAGTGGCCTTGAAGAGTTTCCTCTCCACACTTATTTCAAGGCCCTGAATCCTAAACTACTTAGTGAACCCTCCAAACAAAACTCTATTTGATTTTAGTGTTAACCATTTATTTTAAGTGGTTTGATTTCATAAAAAAGGTACGGATGTGAAACTTATGATGTTTTCAAGAGACAAAATAGAAGAAATAAAGGCTTTAGAACATTAGTGTAGAAATCAAACTACGTTCTACAACTAAAAATGGATTTTAAATTTTGTAAGTGCAACCTTTCTCGAAATATAATCCAAGATCCTAAAATGCAATTTTTTTCCTATAATGCGCTTTTCGTTTTACAATGTAAATGAAAAATACTAAACTTTCAAGGAAATAACGTAGAAAGAACTTTGGAAATGGAACTCTTTTCTTTTGTAATAAACAACCTATGCTACAACTACCAAACAAAAATGCATTACTAAATGCAATAACAATTTTTATTTTATTTTTTTAATGCTTAGAAAAGAAAATCACAAGTAAATGATATTTTTTCATTTTTCAAAGAAAAAACAAGGTAAAGAGATAATAAAACCAAGACTAAAATAGACCCTAATCCAATGCTTGAATGCATGGATTAACTGGAATCTGCAAGAGGATCTAACGCTTATAAGTTCACCCTAAACCTTAAAAGAAAAAAAAAAGAAATAAAGAAACAACAAAGGTTCTTTACAAATTGCAAGATAAACCAAGTCTTTAACCCAACCAAACAAAATCAATAGAGACCCTGAAGAGTTCAAAAAGTCTTAAGAAGAAAAGATCTTCTTTCCAGGAATTTTTTTTTTTTTTAAACCCTTCCAAAACATAGATACGCATGTTGTGCATGAGCATCCTACATATGTACGTAGGCTATATACTATGCAGAACGTGTATGTAGGCATGCTATACAAAGGACAGGGCATGTACACCTCTGCTAGTTTTCGAAAAAGAAAAAAGTTTGGACAAACAACTGGGAAAGGGAGGCTGGTAGGAACCTAGAAGGTGACCAAAGACCCAAATTGACTCAAAAAACTCAGAAAACTCAAAAAGAAATTGAAAAATCAAATCAAACCAAAATATCCCACTAAGACCATAGAGAGACTCCCTAGTGGAGTTTCCAATTGTGCTACAGGGAAATTCCCCCTAAACTGGGTCTAAGGAATGGGCAGAGCGATAACTCCATTAAAAGAATGACTTATATATAATCTACCCCAAAAAAATATAGACTAAGTGATAAGAGAAATAGAGAAGAGAAGGTTAATGAGTGCACCTTGAATCCTTACGGTTGATGTAGACCTCTTCCACTTGTTGTTTCCTCCTATATCATAGATCTACTCCCACATGCAATGGGTTAAGAATACAATGCAATGACATATACAATATCTAGTAATCACTTAAAAGCCTAAATATAGATATAAATGCTCAAATTAACAAGAACATGTACACATAAGGTTTTGGGACAAAGATAATCTCTTTTATTCAAATTCAAGGTGAAAGGCTACAACCTTTTCTTGCGAACTCCGTTATACGAACTGAGTCCAGGATCCTTTATCGTGGCTCCAAGTGCATCAATCCCACATAGAATTATCAGAAACAACATGCTATCAAGGGAATAAGGAAGGGTTGCATAGGGAGAATGGTTGGAGGTGAAAGCTGAGGCTTAAACTCAGAGAATGATGCAAATCTTGGGCAATGAGAGAGAAAGGATGTTGGCAGAGTTTTCTTATTCTCTTTTTCCTTCCTATCTTAAGTGGGGGGAGGGAGGTGAGTAGGTAGAGCAAGGTAGCAGTGCGCCTAAGGGAAGGTGAGTCAAGACCTACTTACAAGCATACCACCTGGTAAGATTTTTACTGATTGTAGCATTTCCAATCAGAATTGTTTGTCTTATGGAAATATTGAAACTGTGGAACATTTGTTCCTTTATTGCACTTATGCTCAAGCGATCAACTATATGGGGAGCTTAATGGACAACAAATGACTGACTGAGAGGGGTGCACGTACTAGTATTAAAGCGAGTATACGTCATTAGTCTAGTACCATTTCTACTGATACACGTAACCTATGAATGAGGAGAAATAAGTAGGAGCCAGTGTGTGTTTTCCTTGTGCCCATGCAGGTTAGGTGGTCGAACTCCCAAAGACTTATTTTTATATGAGAAAACATGGTTATTCAGTTTGGGGATGGGCTACAAGGGGTAAAATGGTTAGGAAACCCTCCATAGCCTGTAAACTTCACTGGATTCCACACAATTTTATGTTTTTTGCAACTTTTGGAGGTAAACGCAGGCTACCTAGCATATAGCAAGCGTATGTACGTGGGATAACTAGCATGCATCACACGTGTGTATGCAGGCTATTAGTGCAGTGGGGTTCATACATTATCCACACAATGGTTTTTTAGACCGAAACCTCAACAATATTTTTGGAAAAGTATGCAAATGGATGGGCCAATGTCTTGGATACATACATGTGGCATTTTGGACTATAACAATTATTTCAACGTGCTCAAAGTTTTCCTAAAATGTAAGAGCCACAATCCTATTGAGCTTCCATTTTTGGATTTTCTCCATTAAAAATTTCAGTTAACACTACTTCATGGTTTTCTTGAAAGCCAAAACCTACAAGCATATTAAGGTCCCCTTTTTGGATTTTCTCCATTGAAAGTCTAGTCAACACTACTTCATGATTTTCCTGAAAGTCGAAACCTGAAAGCCTATCATGATCCATTTTTTCAGACTCAGTCCATCAGAAAGTCAAGTCACCAAGGTTATTTCCAAAAGGTTCTTCGTGAAGAGATGTTCCTACAAGAATCTTCCCAAAACAAGTTCCCAATGAAGCCTTTTCTGACTTAATTTTTCACATTATGTTTCTCTAAGAACCTTAATCACATTCTATTAAGAGTAGGTGTTGATGCTTGAATCCATCAAGACTGAAACGACAACCTCATGAGGACATTAGTCCCCATTCATTTTTAGAGAGGTGGTTCTCCTCTTTGGCTAAAATATATATCTTTGAATATCTTGGATTAGGGAGAGTGATAGGAAACAAACCCCAAATCTTTATTCCTTGAATTTATATGAAAATGGTTCTTCAATAACCCAATATGATATTTATCTGCAACAAAAACCTTTTTACAATAAGAAAATATTGGAGGGCTTCAACATCAAAATTAAATTGTGATCAACATCACACACACTCTTCTTAATAATATATAAATGCATCCCTATCTTCTTCATGAGAAATATGAGATAATTATTTTATCATCTCAATGAATTTTAATAGAGTACTGTAATTAGTAATAAAAGAGAAATTGATAGTTAAACCTCAAATATATCAAACTTAAAACTCAAATTTACAATATACAGTTAAGATCAACCCCAAAGCAATTCTTTGTGGAGTTTATTTATGAGAAATGTTCTTCATTACCAAAAATTTGACAGCCATGTATGTGGCTGCAAATACTCCATGATAATACAAGAAAATTTTGTAGAAGAATACAAGAAAAACACTCAACAACTCAGCCTTATTCCCAACTCTAAGATTCAATCATAAAGCTATGAGAAGTGGTGTAGAAGAATAGAAAGAATGGAGAAGATGGAAATTTATTTCTTTTGACTAGAAGATTTATTGTGTATCCATGGTTGTACCTTATTCTTCCTATGATTTTCTGCCCTGCCCCTTTGATAATACTGATTCTTGGAACCTACCTTTGATGAAGACTTTCTTCTCTTTTTAAGAAGAGATTTTCTAACTACTTGAGTAGTTAGGGTTTTCTTCCTCTCTTGAAATTCTCGTACATGTTTCTACTTTGAATATTACCTTTAATTATGCCTCATTAATTCCTCATTAATGAAATCACATCATTAATATAAGTATATTGAAAATGGGTCCCTCTCCTTTTTTAATAAAATTTTTAGTTAAACTTTTAATTTTTTAAAATTTAATTAATTTCCCTTTAAACGAGGATGACTATGTTTTAATTTTCTGGGAATGAAAATAAATTGTTTATCCATGGAAATCATTTCATATATGATTTTATCATCTTCTCTTTCCAACGATATAATATTTTCCCAAATCTGTCACCTGGCTCTCAAGATATGAGCTCGTGAAGTTGAGTTGTCATGTAGGCCCATTAAAAATGCAGTTGAATGATATTTTGATTTATGAGAAAAATATATCAACTTTCAACACTTGAAACCTGTACCACCATATTCTATGTCAAAATAAATTTCCAACGATATAATTGTTCACTATTCTGACACCTAGAGCTCAATTTATGGACTTTGCAAGATCGTGACTCAACCACTGTTGATATGATGTCTTGAGGCAATCTCAGCGTTTGATTTAAAATTCATTTCTCCCTCTTTGAAATTTCGAATTTTATTTATAAATATTATCCCACATCCATTGGGATATTACAAATCTTCATGGTATACAATACTAAGTGTTTCATACACTTAGCAAGAAACAAATAAGAGAATAAATTATGGAGCTTGGGGGATTCGACCCTTGGAAAATTGTTGAATAAAATAATATTTTTTTGGAACCCCATCATCGTCCATCTCATGCCCAGTCATCATTGATTCATCGTTGAGTTATTTTAAAGTCATATCCCATGTGTCAAAAACTCATTAGATTCCAAATATAACCAATAATATTTCACCATATGTCACAAATTGTATGTTGCCACGTGTCTCCAATGTTGAATTGTCATGTGTCATGATCTCATTCATTGGTTTTCATGACCTGGAATATCTTTGACAATTTGGCTAAGTATGGGAGATGGGACGAGAGGGGAGGAGGGAAAATTGTGGGTAGCAAAATTCTAGGGGGTAGTTTGTAGGATACAGGGATAGGTTTGCGGGTTGGGGAGTGAGATGAGTAAGGAAGTGAGGGATGACTAGTGTTCGCTCAACCACGAGCTATATTACTTTTAAAAAGTTAAGAAGGGAGAGGGTAAGGAGATGAGAAGGGGAGGGGGTAATTTGTAGGTGGTGGAGGGATAAGGGTGACATAGAGTGATATAAGGGGGAAGGTAAAGTGTAGGTAGCTGAGTTAGGAAGATGGTGGGTTCATGGGGATGGAAAGGTGATGGAAGTGAGGAGATGAATCTGCCCACCCGAGAACCCGATGAGGAGATGAGTAGTTAAGGGGAAATCAAAGAAATGTAGACGACAAAACTGAGGGAGGAGAAATGTATATAGTGGGAGAGGGGGTGAGGAAGGTGAGGGGGAAGGGTGAAGGCATGTGATGGGTGTCTGACCCCTAACATAGACTAAAATATGGCTTGAAATATGGCTAAGTATGGGAGGATAATGGATAAGGGAGTGGAGAGGGCGGAGAGATATGGAGAAAAATGGTTAAGTGTTGAGATGGATAGAGGTGAAAGGTGAGATAAAAAAGTGATGAGAATACTTATCCAAAATTTGAAAAAGGATAGAAGAACATAATACTTAGAAAGATTCTTCAAAATTGGGTCTCTGGACTAGATATTGAATACCTTAGGCATACATAAATATATTTCTGATCCGAAAAAGTGCGTGGTGAAGCTTAGATTGAGGGCTGCAAAATGAACTTATAAAATTTAAAAAATGACTAATTTTAATATCAAGGATTTTATGAATCCAAGGGACAGGAAAATATAGATGAACAAATTTTGGTCAACAATAGGTTACAAATACTTAATTTGATAAAATGCTACTAACCTTTATTCATTCGTTTTTCATGCTAAGCATGTGTTCTCACTCTTCCCAATGCGTTTCCATTGAATATTATTTCGTAGTATATTCGTTAGGATTTTTCTTTTGGAAACCACTCTTCATCCTTCCAGAAGAGTCTCCCCAAATATTCTATGAAAAGATTCTCCCGAAAGCTAGTCTTCCTGAAAGGATTTTTTTCAAAAAGAATTCTTCTCAAGTCATTCTTCCTGAAAGAGTTTTACCGATGACATTGATAGATTTATACTTTTCCTTCCTGCTATGAATCCAAACACATTAATTACAGAKTATAAGGTTGGTAAGAAAGTACTATAAGCTTAATTYGAGCATAACAATAGTTATTTTTCAAAACAAGAGTKTAGAAAACACCTTTGAGAAATATTTCTRGTTAATTGAGAATTATTTAGTTAAATTTCTTATCATATAGGTAAGTTGATCATTAAAGAAGAAATTTCTCACTAATTCTCATACTTTACTAATTTAGAATAACAATCGAGTCTTTTTACGAAACCCTTATCATGCTTTGATTTTTTACATATATTTAGCAACAAAGATGTCGAAAGTTCAAGCATGAAGGGGGAAATCCCCTACTAAGAATGTTTCCACCCAGGGGAAGATCTGATATACCTTAATCCTATCAGACACCAATCACTTCAATGGACTTCAAGGATACCCCGCATAGAACAAGATATACAAAATTTTCATCAATGAATAATTTCCAAAGGATGACGAAGACCTGGAAGTATACCAAAACATCAGGAAGAGTGGGTTGCACACCATTGCTTCCAGACCCACCATATTTCCATCTAATGATTTGGTCCTATGGTTTTTCTCACAAGAGTAAAATACGTCCACTGTAGTGAATGAGGGAGGAACTCCTGTATCCTAATTGAATCCAAATGTTGTTTATATAAGTTACCAAATAGAGAATATCGAAGTATACTTGAACAAATGGTTTCTAGATGCATTTAGTAGACAAAAATACAATATGGTCAACACAATCAGAGAGTGGTGGGATGAATACAATACTTTCACACATAAGGATAATAGGCAAGATAATATCTAGTACTTGAAAGAACCCTATCAACTACTAGAAATGATGAATTGCATGCTATACGATGAGGAATGATGCATTCATTTTAAGCTAGAGGGGATACCAATAACACATTATGTAGCTAAGTAAATGCATGTGTTCAATTGGACCTAGATCCTGTCTTCCAACAATATTCAGAGAGGTGTCAGTGAGAAAAAAACCAAGTTTTTACATGTTTTCATACTTAATTGATGCTATATGTTCAACAAAATATTTTCCTTCATGGGTTGGAACTGGAACCCTATTCTACCCCATATACATATATATTGTTCTAAGTTATGCAAAAGAAGCTTTAGGAAGAATTTCTATGTCATCATTTAATGGCACCTCTTTTTTTCTCCATATATAATCAACCACCTCTAATGTTGTCACAAGGAGTAATAGAATCCCTAAGAGATATAGGGGATTGGTGCATGGGTAAACACTACTATATTAGAGTCTTTGGGTGCACTTTCCTCCTGGCCCTGCTTCCCAAGTATGTCTCCAACATATTAATTGTTAGTGAAATTGCTTATTAGGAAGTTGAAGCATGAATTATTGAATTCTTATCTTCAAGTTCAAAAAACATCTAGCCAAATTTTCCCATCAATGTGGGAATGTTCTCTTTATTAAATGTCCCCAATGCAAGGAAGGAGGACACAAATCTAAAGGATCTTTGTCTGTGTATAGGTGAGTCCAAAAACCATGAACCAAAGGATGTGGTAGGATAACATATTGGATCCTTGGAAATGATACACCTTTTTAAGTATGATATAAATCCCTCTGATGCCATTTTCCAGGGATCCATGTCATTTGAGGAAGCACTGGCTAAGATTCAGGATGGACAAGAACAAGAGTAGTTACAAGCTAAGAAAGAAGAGAAAAAAAATATGGACAAGAATCAAAGAGAACAATTGTTAGCCAGTGAATAACAGAAAGATGAAACCAAAAATAAGGCTCAGACAAAGAAGGAAGAAGAACGGGTTAAAAATGATATAGAGGATGATGAACAATCAATAATGCAAAAGAAGCAACAAGAGGAAGAAGTTAGGAAGAAAGAAAAGGAGGATATGAATAATTATAAAGAAGAAAAGAAGAGAGTTAAAGACAAGAACAAGGAAGAGGAAGAAACATGAAATGTTGCAGAAGAGAAAAACATGTGGGAGGAGGAATAAGAGAAAAAAAGGGAAGAGATGGAAAACAAGAGGAAGGAAGAAGAAAATAGGAAATCATAGGAAGAGAAGAAAAGGAAACTAGAGGAAGATATAATCAAAGGCAATAGCCCAAACATTACATAGGGGATGGAACTACCTAGTTCTCCCATCAATCCTGACACCCCTCTCAATACAATACCAGTTGGATTCTCCTACTCCTATTCATAGATAATTCATTTTGATGATGATATGGTATCCCTAGGAGATTATTGTTTTCAGCAAATACAAAAGAGGCATTTCGAAGAGACTAGCAAAGAGATTGAACATAAACGACACTCCTAGAAAGGAGTCATTAGATATGATGATTTTATGGAACCTTGTGAAGGGTCCTCAAAAGAATGCAGAGCATAGAGCCTCTGCCAACTTGAATTCCTTTGCAGGAGAAAATTCAATCACTATTAGTGATATGAATTTTACACTAGACAAACACAAGGCAAAGGTATTGGTCCTACAAGACCAATTTAAGCAACAAATGTATTAGATATAATATGATTTTAGGAAGCAAGCCTATGAGAAAGATCATATGCACAAAGTTGAGATATAAGCTATGAATAAGACAAATTTATAGGAAATGTATTATCTAAGAATAGAGCACCAATAAAATGTTACTCTTCTTGAGAAACAAAAGTTGAAGGTTATAGAAAATGGAGAGAAAGTGAGGACTCTTGAAGCCAAATTGAAAGAGATCAAACTGTGAAATAAGCAACCTTGACAAAAAATGAATATATGAGGGAAGCTCAAATACATTTATTCTTTGATTTGAACGAAATTAAATAATATCACATGGTGATTCAACAAGTGTGTCAGATCATGTGGAAGAGAAGGAGAAAATAAAATCTTCCTAGGATTCTTTTGATGTAGTTATCAATTGGCATAAATGGTATACAACTACTCCTTTATACCTCCCTATATTTTATCATAGAGAAAAGGGGAAAACCCAAGTACTACTAGACACTTAGAAGTCATGTTGCGAGGACACTAAGGAAACTGTGGAGATCACCACTAAAACTTGCTTTAGACTATGGAATTTAGCAGATGACATCTTAGAATAGTATGGAATGCCAGCTATGGATGAATTGAATCAAGTAGTTCGAAGCAAGATAAGGATTGTAGAAGTTGAGTAGAGTCGAGACAAAAACAAACAAGAAATTTCCTAGCTTTGTGACATAACTAAGGATGTATTGAAAAAATACTTGGTAAAGCGAGTAAATATGGTTGATGCCTATATTAAAAAGGTGCACAATTATTTGGAATGAGAGGTTGTTGAAAGGATTTATGATGGAGAGTTACAAGTTGAAGGAATGAAGTTAGACATGATATAAGAACTATCCAAAGCTTATGATAGGTGGATGCCTTATAGGGATATTTTAGTCATGAAAAAGTCATCTTG
>ML843170.1:16948-38191 GCA_009831015.1 Picea engelmannii
AAAGGCTGATGACTAGATACAGAGCACTAATCAGGAGTGAATTCTGAACAGTCACCATGAAAACAAAACCTTTATCAACTGCGCGTAAGGAGCATTAAAAATGAATTCCAAACATATTTAACTCAGTCGACATGGAAACAAAACCTTGATCAACCGTGCGTAAGGAGCATTAAAAATGAATTCCAAACATATTTAACTCAGTTGACAAAGAGCAGATAGAATATAAGACAAAAAGAGGACATAGCGAAAGAAATGACCGTCAGGAATCTCATAATCTGAAGAAAACAGGTTACTGAATATAATTTTGTTTCTGGTTCTCAAAACAACTCGCGTTCCACACAGGAGCTCTCTGCCCCTCAGAGCTTCCTCCAGGCTTCCCCCCCCCATCCTTTTTTTACAATGGGTTCATTTCTATATAAATTCCTCTTTCAAAGAGGTTGAATCCGCCTGACAGTTAACTAACTGTCTTTAACTAATTATTATGGTAATATACCTTTAACGAGATTAAAATTCGTTTCTTCAAATAAAGAATACATAAAATACGTGTGTGTGTTACAGTTAACATTGATGCTTGGAAGTGGATTAGGAATGGTCTGATTGCGTTTCTGGAAGTGACAAATTTCAGGCTGTCTCACCATGTATGTGTTATCCCCGACAGCATTATCTGTGTAAGCACCCTGATTTAGGTGCCATGTCCACAAGGCATTAGTAGAATTCAATACCTCTAGAATGCCATGTCCAAAGCTGCTTTCTCGGAATGCACTCCATTATGGTTGTTCGTCCCAGCAGAAATTGCCTTTTGCAGGGCCGGAGGTGAAGTTGGTGTGGCAGACGCCTCCATATTCAGGTTGATCGTCACCAGGCCCAGGGCGCTTGCCTGGGTCATCTGCAAAATCTGTGTCAATTCCCTCGATGTTCCCTTCATCACCCATTGTGATATATACAGGTCCACATGGGTCCAAATTATAGTTGTACACTCCGTCTATTCTTTCATATGCATGTGCCTTTGCTACCATTTTGCAGCGAGGATGAAGCCTGATCGAGGAAGAGTTGTAATTGGTAGACTAATGTCCAGACTCCAAAACATTGAATAAACGAGTAGCGAACAGAATGGATTCCTCCCGCCATTATTTTCTTTACATCCAAACTCCAAACGACACTCAAAACTTTTCCATGCCTTCCTCGAACAATATAGATGCGAATAACACCTTTATCATAACCACGATAGCAGGTCTTATGCTGAACGAACGTGTTGAGACACGGTCGATCTAAACCCCGACCTGTTTCATTTTTGAGACTTTGAAGCGCGCGAATTTGCCCATCGGCTTTCGGGCTTTCGGGGAAAATGATGTAGTATGCCGAACGAATATTGAAATCCCGAAATCCCGTGGTTGGTCCATGTTTTATACCCACAGCATCCATTGGTGTTTCGTGCATGCGTTAGGTATTTGTCGTTTCTTCAATAGCTGAGATTCCCATCGTTTTGGTTCCATCCACGCTTCATGCAACTCTAACTGAAAAATGGTTCCATCATTTGCATTGCCCAACACGAAAATTCTTCCTGGTCGAGCGCCTGGAAATCAATTGCTCTAGCCTCTTAATAAGTCACCCACGATCGCGCAAGGAGTATTCTATTTTCTCACACACCAGCCATCGCGAGTAACACAGTTCATGTTGCGACCCAGAAATTCTTTGTCTATCTCGTCAAGCACCAGAAAACTTCCTTGTCAAGCTACAAAACTTTTAAAATTTTAAATACATGTTTTGAGAGTTGTAATCAGAGAACGATTTCGTATCTTCATCATTGCTGCCTTCAAAAGATCTCCGACAAGAATGCTTTCTGGGATTGTCTTGGAGCAGCATTTTCCAGTAGGATTTTGAGTGATATTCAGCTACAGCTATCCCACAATATGATTGCTGCTCTCCTTTTGTCTCCTGACAACAACGCTCACCTTGCTTATAACCCCTGCGATTGAAGGTAGATCTGGAACCTATTGTTGGGAAAACCTGTGCTTGAATATCATGATAAGCCTTTGTGAAAAGGCAGCACCAGAGAACTTCTTTGCAAATGGGGTATCGCTCTGCACTATTCTTCTGAAGTCTCTGAGCTCAAGGGAACGTGAGTGCTGCTTTGGGAGATTGCAGATCGCTTTTGACAGATGTGTTTTGAAATTCTAGAGAGTTGCAAATAAGCGTGTGAAAGTAAAACTCTGGTGTAAAAATGATATGAGAATTGTTCGAGGGAGATCGTCCCATCCGTAATATCCACATGAACCCAATCACGACCTGCTGGATAATTGAAAGGCTGAAGTTTCCTGTATAATTATGGATATTCTTCACTTCCGAAGACATAGCCATCTGCTACATGTACAATGTATGTAATCCGGCGTCCACTTAGAAATTCCGTACTCAACAGCAATAGTAAGGACAACAGTTAAGAGGAAGTGGTGATCCTCATGCACATTTAGGATGAAGATACTAAGGAGAGAAAATTCAAACTCTGTTACAACAGGCGGCTTCTTCCCTCTAAAGTGGATAGATAATATGAGTCGTTAACTGATTCCATTCCAACTTTCAAGGGTCCAAGCCATCACTGAGTGCTTCCTTTTACATTAGTTGGCTCTCCTTTCTGGGTATCCCACATCCATACCATGTCTCCCTCCTTGTACTCTCTGACTTTGTATTTGGTCGTTCCTTAGACAACCATGGTGTATTGTGCTGAGGGAGGAGGGTGGGATTCTGCTGTAAACACTTCTTGTTGAGATGGGTGAATTTGTATATCATCTTCATGTTTCTTTAATATATTCACTGTCCCAATCTCTTTGTTCTTGAATTCAACTAGGAGTTGTTGGTATTCTTCTTTCTTGGGCCATTTGATCTGATCAAAATCCTCTTACGTTGCAAAGGGCATATCTTCTGGAGAATACTTTTGAAGAGTTTGTATCATTTCGTCTTGTGCTCTTTTATTATTGACGGGGTGAGTAATATCTTGCACATGGTCCTCGGTTATTGGCACATTGGGGAGACGGCCTATTGTTCCATTTTTCGAAGGCAATTGCAAGAATGTGAGAGGTCCATCTCAAGGGTGCCACCTAACATTGCAACAAACTTCCTAGATAACAACATCCCCCACACATCTGGGACATCAACTACTACGATGTCAATGTGGAACATCTTCTCTGGGTACTCCTTTAGGCAAACATCAACATTCTCAACCACCCCGTGTGTGGGTATGGCTTTAGATTCGAAGCCACATAAATTTCTATAAGGCCGTGTGTGACCTTCAAACCCACTTGTTGCATGACTTTGAGTGACATCATGTTGGCACCAACACCTGTATCTAACATGCAATTGTTGAGGTTCTTGCCATTCATTGCCAACGTCATGAAGAAAGGAGGGTTCTCACCATATTGGACCTTGAAGTGATCAACTTGCAACATAATAGGGGGGTCCATGGGTTCATCTGATCCTGAAAAGAAAGTGTCAAAGCATTCCTTGATGGATGGGATCTTGATTGCTTCTCTCAGGGGGGCGTTTACATGCATTTTTGATAATTCCCCTTTGAAATCAAAGTTCAAGTCAACCTTACCAACCTTGGATGTCTTGGGAAGAAGTATTCCCAGGGGTGGGGGCTTTGCTTGATTAGCAGCAGGTTGTTTCAAATTCTTTCTTCTGTACCCCTGAAATTCTTGTTTCTCTAACTTTTCTCGTGATTCCTGATCCAAGTTGTTTATTACTGCCATCCTTGTTGATCTAGCTGCTTCTTTCGCGACTTCCTGACGTTCTTCATCGACGATATTTATTTGAGGAAACTCTATGAAACAATCCATGTTGTTGACTTGTTGATGGCCATTACTGTAAGGACACTCATGCTCCCAATGTGCTTCACTGCATTCTAGGCACCAAGGATTTTCATCAACAACGTTTGCAGGGGCCAAGGTGTTTGGGACTTCATGCTCATTCTTTGGTTTATAAAATTGGCCTCCCTTCGGGAATTGCTTTTGTACGGGACCTTGGGTTCTTGGATCCGAGATCTTTCCAATTTGACAATCCTGCTCATCATTTCCTCCTGATTTTTAATGATACCATCCATGGAGGCTTGCAGCTTGGTGATACTAGTACATAGATCTGAAGTAGGCTCAACATTGTGAACTATTTTTGGTTTAGTGTCTGTTCTCCCCCTTGGGTTAGCAAAAGGCTCAATCTTGGATGAAAGGAGGTTCCCCTCTATTTTAGTAGCGAGCTTCCTGAATGGACTAGGGGTTTTTATCTTTGAGAAGATACCCTAGTTGGCCATTGAAAGATTTGGTGTAAACATGGACGAGGTAGTCATTGTTATCCCCGATTTCTAGGGATAACTAGGAGATCATGTCTCGAGGCCCTCAAGTCCTAGACATGGAGTATCGAGAGCAGGATTGACCTGAGCATGGCCCTGGAGGGCCCATCTTTCTTCTCTTTCATCAAACTTGTCTTGTCAACAACAACAACATCCATCACCTTCGGCTTGGACTTGTATCGGAGAAGACTCTTGCTCCATGAGGTAATTGGTCCAGGTATCATGGTATGTGTCATTTTTTATCATTATAACCTTTAGATATATGCATCAAATTTCCTTTTATTTCTGACGACTGTTTGGATCTTACATTGACCCACTTGACCATGGTTGGGGGGATTGACAAGGTGTCCTAGCAAGCTTGTGCCCATAGGTTTTGGTTTGCCACCGGGGGAATTCCTGAAGAACCATCGTCCGCTCCCATCATATCATCACTTTTACATCTTATCTCCCACTCATCTGCCCCATTCCCCTAGTTCGGGCATTAGGATGATCTATTTGTAGGGTTGCACCTTATCTCGTGGGAAGAAGGGGCTAAAGGCCCAGAAGATAAAAGCAATTGGTAAAAGATAAAAGCCATAAAAAATGAAACTTAGAGATGCCTCGCCCAGGGATCCCTGAGAAGGCAATAAAAAGCCTCTCAACAAGAAAGAGGGACCCGAAGGAAAATAACAAAACAAGACCTAGCCAAGAGGATAGGGGGTCTCATCATGAGCCAGCCTATTATGTTCATGGGTACCTAGCAGTATGCCATTGCCATTATCTAGTTACCACGCCAGGGCAGTACCTTTGGTTGCATGGCCAAGGGAAAGGGGGGCTCATCACGAGCCTACCTTATCATCTCTGCGAAAGTGCTTGTGGGTAACACTGTCATCTTTGGTCACCATGCCAAGGCAGTGTCCTCTAGTTAGGCCTTTAAATAAAAAGAGAAAAAACAACAAAGAAAAGAAAGAATAAAGGCAATAAAGGGCCTGGAAAGAATTGCATCCATGACAGGTACAACTCGCCTCCTACAAAGACACCCACAGGTAATATCATGCATCCTTGTCTTTCACTCTACTCGTATGTATGGACATCCCTTGACCACATCACCTCATTTTACATGGCTTGGATGGTACCCTCTGGAGACTTTCCTTTTCTTATGGATGTTGGCCCAATAGGGTATTTTGTCTTTTTCTTCGGCTTTGTATTGTAGGTCATTGTAATGTCTTTGAGCTATTGATTGATATATCAAGGGTTTTATGCATGTATTTGATAAAATTAATGATGAAATGTGATTGACATTGCTATGATCCCTATGACTAATGAACCCATGGAGGGCGAACTTTTTGATGTGCAGGACCATGCCCGACGGATAGGTACCAGTTGGACCGGTACACATGGGGAGATGATTAGTTCGGACCTCCATGGGGCTGAAGAGCCCATCAGATGGTTGTTGGGACCCCATCAGGGGTAGAGACAGGACAATGATTGGTCAATCCTTTGCACATGAGAAGACGAAGGACGTTCCACCCAAAACACTTTGGTTGAGCCCAGCCCAGGGGGGTTGACCCACTTCAGATGGAACGTTTTCCTTTTGATGTCCAGGACGTCACCCATGAGCCATTGACACCACCTTGAGCGTGTGGCAGTTTGATAGGACGGCTGACACGTGTGGCAGCTTGGAAGAGCCCAGAAAGCGCTAACGTCTGACTTTTGGATGTTGGACTAGCCCCAAAAGGGCCTAACGTCGTCTCCCTCAAAGGGGCTTGATGTCTCACTTTTTGCTCATTTAGGTCTTTTACTTAGCATTTAATGTAAAAACAATATGATTTTGGTTTGTAGCCTTCTCAGATATTTTTGATGACCTAATTTTAATTATAGGTTATGATACACTATATATTGAGGATGTTTTTCCCTCATTTGAACATAACACACAAATCACTCTCTTGTGAGGTCTGATTTTTGCGCCCTAGTTTGGGTATTTGGTCTTTTAAAGGAGGCACACTTGTTGATGGAAGGATTTTCTTGGCATATTTGACATTTTTCTTGAAGGAAGGTTTACAACTAGGGTTTTCATATGCTTTTCATCATGATATGTAAGTGTTTTTCTTGCAAAACTTCTTAATTGAATGGTTGTAGGTTTATATTATTGCATTTGCTTATAAATTTGTTGATTTTAAAACCCTAGGTGACAAACCCACAAGTAGGTCCTTGTTTCATGTCCCCTTAGAGAGAAATATCTAGCCATTGAAGAAGGAAGGAAGAGCCTAGCCTTTGCTACACTCACTTCACTTCTTCCCTTGTGCTAGTTGTGATTTTTGAAGGTTAAAAAGGAGGTAACGTCCCAGGCCTAGGTTATCTACACCTAGGGCCGTCCATCTTCTAGGGTTTGGTGATAGAGCCTTTCCATTGCAACACTTTCCCTCACCTCACTCTCTTGTTTTAACTTGTCTTTTATGCTAGCCGTCTTGCCAAGTTTGACCTAAGGAAGGAGGAAAGAGCACGAGGCCTTGCTTAAGTAACACCGAAGTGAGCCTCTTTCCCCTAGGGTTTTTATTCTAGGGCCCTGCCATTGCAACACTCTAGAACCCTTCCCTCTTGTCCTTAGTCTTTATTCCTTCAACATTGTTCCCTCTCCTTAATTGACTCCATCTACCCTTAGGCACTGATCTTAGACACACAACATTGAAGTGGTAGTGCTCAATTCAACTCTCAAAACTTTAAATTTTGAAACCCTAACTAACTAGCTAACCCTAACTAGGTTGATGTCACACTTGGTTATTCCATCTTGACGCAACAACTTTTGATGATAAGCAATTAGATGATAATTGAAGGCATTTATTGAGTAAATGATTGATTAAATACATTGTTAGCCACATCATCTCAATAGTTATTGATGAATTGATACTTTTCTATTTGCTGTATTGATAAAACGTTGATCTCATTAATATCTATTTCACATTGCTTATATATTGATGTCAGATAGTTACATGAAGTACTAACCCACTGAATTATAGCCTGCATATATTCTTTTTCTATTGTCTTGTTCCGGGCAGGTGTTCTCATTTGGGCATACACTTAATTTATTGGCTGATGAGCCGGACTTTCTGACCTTGGTGGTAACCTGTGAGGAGGAACTTTTGCCTTGACCTTTATACTTCAGCCTCTTCAAAACCCCAGGTTATCGAGGACGTCTCCCCTGGGTTAACCTCCCTAAATAGAAAGAACCTCCCCATTGAGGTGACATTGGGTGGGGAAGGTTCCTGTTACGCCAATTTGGCCTCTATCCTTTAGCCATTTGACCTAGCTACAAACTGTGCGATAACAGTCATCTTTCAGATGATGGCTTGTGGGAATCCTTTGTAGCAAAGTCTCAAATCTAGTATGGAACTCTCGAATGGACTCATTTTCATATTTGGAAAGGAGCATATTAGGGTCTTCTTTGACACTCCATCTTTTGAGAAAGGTCTCTTCAAGTCTATCAATGGTTTTGATGCTTCCATCGGGAAGGCTTAGGTACCAACGTCTTGAGGCATCATAAAGAGTAGTGGAGAACAACTTCATGACTAGATCTTCAACATCATCACTAATGGGGTGAACCTGGAAAAATGCCCAAACATTGCTCATGTTCTCTTCGACACTGATTGTATCAGTATCGGTAAATTTAGGCAACCACTTCTCATACTTGGGTGGCATTTGCCTAGGGTAGACTGGTATGGCTGACATGTCTAACGGTTTGAAAAGAGTAGATGACCATTGTCTTTGATTGTTGGCTGGGTTCGTTGTAGCGGTCTGAGAGATAGACATGATTCTTAAAGGAAGGATCTTCCCGAAAAGTGATTTGACAACATGAGAGTTCTTGGGAGGCTTCCTTCTAAAAGACAAAGGAGGATTATTGAACCTCTTTTTTAGTTTGTGGAGTCGCTAGATAGTTTACTTGAAACTATCAAAGGAAAGGGAAAATACCCTAGTGGAGTGACCAGGTAAGCTTGTAAGATAAGGCTCTTGAGGCAAGGCTTACCGAAAAGATTTTTTGTTTGAGGAGAATTGACTTAGTGTTCCCCAGCAACGACGCCAAAATGTTATCGCACAGTTTGTAGCTAGGAGTAAAGGCTATAAGGTAGAAGGCCAAACTGGCGTAACAGGAACCTATCCCACCCAATGTCACCTCAATGGGTAGGTTATTTCTCTTTAGGGAGGCCAGGCCCAAGGGAGACATCCCCAGTAACCTGGGGTTTTGAAAGGGCAAAGGCTAATAGTACAAATACAAATTCCCCCCTCACAGATTACCGCCAATCAGATAGTCCAGGCTAAACAGGTAATAATAGAGTATAACCAAAGAAAAGAGAAGCACCTGCTTGAGACAACACAACAAGGAGACTAATATGTGCAATCTTGGTTAGTACTTCATAAATCAATCACTATCTGATATTCAATATAAGCAGTTTTTAAAAGTAAATATTGACAAAGTCAATGTTTGCAAAATGGCAATGATAAATATGTCACTTGTCAATAGACACAAAAATGATATGGCATCCAATGTAATCAATCAATGCTCAATCTAATAAATGCCCTCAACTACCATTCAATTGCTTATAAAGTGAAACATTGCTGCATCAAGATGAAATAACCAAGGGTGACGTCAACATTCTAGGGTTAGTAGGTTAGGGTTAGTGTAGTTAGGGTTTCAGTTTAAAGGAAGTTTGAGAGTGTTTGGATTTGATTTCACTTCAACGTTTAAGGCTAGAGATCAGTGCCCTAAAGTTAAATGGAGTCAGAAAGTGAACGACGCAAAAGTTGAAGGGGACCAGATTCCAAAGGACTAGAGGGAAATGTTTCAAGGTGGTGCTAAAGTAGGGCCTCAAAGACGGAACCCTAGGGGAGAGAGGCTCACTGCGGTGTTGCAAAAGCAAGGCCTCGTGCTCTCTCCTTCTTGGCAAACAACTAGCTCAGATAAAGCACAAAAATAAGACGAGAGAGCTTAAAGAGGGAGAGTGTTGCTGTAGAAAGGCTCTTTCTTCAAACCCTAAGGAAAAACGACTCTAGGTGTAGATAGCCTAGGCCTAGGACGTCTCCCTCTCTTGGATTTCTAAAGGTACAACTAGCATAAAGGAAGAAGGAAAAAGGAGTGTAGCTATGGTTAGGCTCTCTCTTTCCTCTTCAATGGCTTAAAGCTTCTCTATCAGGGGACATGAGACAACGACCTACTTGTGTGTTTGTCCCCTAGGGTTTTGATTCAACAAATTTATAAGAAATATGCAAGAAATTTAAACTACAACCATTCAATAAGAAGTTTTGTAGAAAAAACACTTACAATTCATGAAGAAATAACCATGCAAACCCTAGTTGTAACACCTTCCTTCAAGAGAAACACCATAAATGCCAAAAAATCTCTTCCTTGAACAAGTGCGCATCACTAGTTTAGCCAAAAACCCCAATAGGGTGCTAAAATCAGACCTCACTATGAGTGAGTGATAATTCATCATAAAAATGAGAGTCAAAACCCTCAATATATAGTGTATCAATGACCTAATTTTACCTTTTAGGTCATAAAAAGGCCGACAAGGCCACAATGTCAAAATCATACTGTTTTTACATTAAATGCTAAGTAAAAAGCCCTAATCAAGTAAAAATGAGGGTAAAATCCCCTTTGAGGGAGGCACTAGCCCTTTCTAGGGCAAATGAGACACCAAGGAGCAAAATGTTAGCCCCCCAGGGGCCTCTCCAACATGCCACACTTGCCACTGCTGCCCAGTCTACCTTCAAAAGTATCCATGAAGCTGGATGACATCATGGTGAATATGGAGACGTCCCAATCCTTCCAAGGCTGGCGTTGCACTGAAAAGGGGTCATTCCCCCCAGGTCTAGTCTTGCCGGAATGCCTCTAATGGAATGTTCTCTTCCTCTTTGGTGCAAAATCCCTGATCCATCTCCATCTTGTCTCTACCCCCTGATGGGGTCTCAACATCCATCTGGTGGGCTCTTCAGCGCCATGGAGGTCCGAATTGGTCATCTCCCCATGTGTATTGGTCCAAATGGTACTTGTCCGTCGGGCATGGTCCTGCACATCAAAAGCTACGCCCTCGATGGGCTCATCAGTCATTGGGATCATAGCAATGTTAATTACATCTCATCATCAATATTATTAAACATATGCATAAAAACCCTAATATATCAGTCAATAGCTCAAAGACATTACAAAAACCTGCAATACAAGATTGGAGAAAAAGACAAGACGTTCTATTGGGCTAGTATCCACAAGAAAAGGAAAGTTTCCAGGAAGATTTCAACCAAGCCATGTAAGTGAGGTGATGTGGCTAGGGGGATGTCCAGACATGTGGGTGCAGTGAGGGCCAAGGATGCATAATGTTATTTGTGGGTGCCTTTGTAGAAGGCAAGCTATACCTGTCATGGATGCATTTTTTCCAAGCGTGTTCTTGCCTTTATTCTTTTTCTTGCTTTATTCTTTTATTTGTTTTTTCTTCTTCTTTTTCTTTTTTTATTCAAGGGATAAACAGAGCACACTTCCTTGGCATGGTGACCAGAGCTGACAGTGTGACCCACAAGTACTTTCACAGTGATGAGAAGTCTGGTTCGTGATGAGACCCCCTTTCCCTTGGCCATGTAACCAAAGGTCACTTCCCTGGCGTGGTAACCAGATGGTGGCAATGTCATACTTATAGGTACCCATGAACCTAATAGGCGGGCTCGTGATGAGACCCCCTATCCTCTGACTAGGTCTTGTTTGTTATTTTTCGGGTCCCTCTTGTTTCTTGCTGAGAGGCCTTTTATTTCCTTCTCGGGGATCCCTGGGTGAAGCATCTCGAGGTTTCAGTTTTAGGCTTTTGTCTTTTACCAGCTGCTTTTACCTTCTGGGCTTTTAGCCCCTTCTTCTCACGAGATAAGGTGCAATCCTACAAATAGGTCAACCCAATGCTTGGACAAGGGGAATGGGATAAATGAGTGAGAGATAAGATGAAACAATGGTCTTATGATGGGAGCGGACGATGGCTTTTCAGAAATTCCCCTAGTAGCAAACCAAGACCTATGGGCATTTGCTTGCTAGGGCACCCTGTCAATCTCCCTAAGCATGGTCAAGTGGGTTAATGTAAGATCCAAGCAGTTGTTAGAGATAAAAGGAATCAGATGCATATATTTAAAAGTTTCAATGATCAAAAGTGATGCATACCATGTTACCTGGACCAATTACCTCATGGAGCAAGAACCTCTTCTGATACAAGACCAAGTCGATGGTGATGGACGCTGCTGCTGCTGACAAGGCAAATCTGATGGAAGAAGAAAAGGATAGGCCCTCTTGTTTGTTATTTTCCGGGTCCCTCTTGTTTCTTGTTGAGAGGCCTTTTATTGCCTTCTCGGGGATCCCTGGGTGAAGCATCTCGAGGTTTCATTTTTAGGCTTTTGTCTTTTACCAGCTGCTTTTACCTTCTGGGCCTTTAGCCCCTTCTTCCCACGAGATAAGGTGCAATCCTACAAATAGGTCAACCCAATGCCCGGACAAGGGGAATGGGATAAATGAGTGAGAGATAAGATGAAACAGTGGTGCTATGATGGGAGCGGACGATGGCTTTTCAGAAATTCCCCTAGTAGCAAACCAAGACTTATGGGCATTTGCTTGCTAGGGCACCCTGTCAATATCCCCATGCATGGTCAAGTGGGTTAATGTAAGATCCAAGCAGTTGTTAGAGATAAAAGGAATCAGATGCATATATTTAAAAGTTTCAATGATCAAAAGTGACACATACCATGTTACTTGGACCAATTACCTCATGGAGCAAGAACCTCTTCCGATACAAGACCAAGCCGATGGTGATGGATGCTGCTGCTGCTGACAAGGCAAATCTGATGGAAGAAGAAAAGGATAGGCCCTCCAAGGCCATGCTTAGGTCAATCTTGCTCTTGGTACTATATGTCTAGGACCTGTGGGCCTCGAGACATGATCTCCTAGTTATCCCTAAAAAACAGGGGGTGGGTTTAGAATTGGGCGCGCATCTCTCAAATGGTCGAGATTGAGGCGCCTAGATCGACGACGCTCAAGTGATTCCGGACCCCCTCTTCCATTCTGCTTTTAATATGGGGGGGTCTGGAATTGTGTGGTATTTACATGGGGCCCCCTTCCTATCGTGTCACCTTCTCTACTGTTTCCTCCCCTGCCAGTTGTTCTCCACTTAACCGCATGACATGGCCCGTTTCCTTTGGCCCCTCGTCCTCCGAAATCTGTCCCACTCCTTTCCACGTTAGCCTCCCATAAATAATGTGTCCCCCATTACCATTTTATCTCGTCACCTTCGCCCCTTCTTCTTGCCGTGTGTCTCACCCTTGTTGTTTCCATGATCACTCCCTTTCCCTGTTCCATGTCAAGCACGCCAGATCCTCCACGACCTATCTGTTAGACCGTTCAATTGATCTAGGTGGCACCATGAGAAGACCTCCACGTCCCAGAGGGCAGAGTTGACCCGGATTGTTCCTGATCCCAAGGAAGCAGTTATTGAAGTTGTTGGAGGTGGTTAGACATCATCTTCGCCATAAATGGAAAGTCCGACAAAGGATTAAAAGCATGTCGATTCATCTGCAGGACAGTTGGGAGTCTGATTGTGTCTGTCATAAGTGCACAATCATCCAGAGTCTGCATGCGCAGACTGCCAGAAGACATGCAGACGCAATGTTTTAAATGTTGTGTCTCGTTTTCGCTGTTGTTGTTTTGTTTTGAGTATTGGCACTTGAGACTTCTTACCTTATGAATGTCAGCTTCTTTCCATCTCTTTGTTTACACTGTGTTAGAACAACTCAGAATTGGAGGATCCAGTGGAGTTGCACTGTTATAGGATGATGTAGGTTGGATCACTGTAATAGTTGCATCGTTTCTAATCAGTTCTTGTGTTTTCTCAACGCTGAATGATTTGGAATTGGAGGATCCAGTCAAGTCACCCTTCAGTTCCCCGAAACTCAGAACCAAGAGGATCTTGTATTCTGAGTTTTTCTTCCTCAAGTTGTTGAAAGGCCTGATGCCCGAGGCAGTCTTGCTCACTCATCTCACCAAGTCTTCCATCTGCTCATTTTACAATCAACTCACTGACGAAAGTTAGATCAAGACCTCCTTTGTTCTTTACATACCAGGCCAGGTCCCTGAGTTAGAATGATACCTTTTTGGGTCTCTACCCATTTGATCACCCATTAAATTTATTCATGACATAAACTGATGGGTGTTGGTCTCTGCTCCTGTCGCAATCCAGGAGTGACTTCTAACACTAACACTGTCCTTCCACAAGAGCTGCGCCATGGATGGATGAATGCTAGGCTCTGAAGGATTCCACCGTCATAACATGATGGTAGGTGGCTAAATCTATGCGCCCTGGTTGGATCTCAACTAGGTCGGAAGGAATCTGCAATCCGAGCTCTAATCTCGTGCAACTACACAAACCCTCTATCTGACCTTGCGCCCTCACTGGCTGAGATGCGTAACACTGCAAACTGGATACTCCTGAATCACACAGTGAAATACCTGGATGGTATCTTCGATGGGCTAGGGTGTGGATGAAATACCAAAACTGATCAATGGTGGTGGTTTCCTCTAGAAATCCACAAAACAGTAGAAGTTGAATCTCCTCCTCCTCTGGGAACTCTCAACATCAAATCATAACATAGAATACTGAGGAATTAGGTCGAATTCCTCCCTTTATACTCTTTGTGATCTAATTCACCATTGACCTCACTTAAGCTAGGCGCTTTTCCTCCTAAGGTGAGTAATTAATTAATTAAGTCCCCCCTTAACACCTTTTCGTTCTATTTCTCCATTGACATTGGCTTAAGTGACATTTCCTATATCTTTTGTCTTAATTCATTGTTTAGCCATCAATTCTCCCTTATTTCTCCTCTAGTTCCCTGTTTGTGCCTGACTATAGTCTACAGGAACAGAAAGACTACTAAGTCACTCCCTGCTGGCCTACTCTTGGGAACGTGACATCACAGTCCTCCCTTTCCGAGATTGCTTGTCCTCAAGCAACATCAATCCTAGATACTGCAAAATATGCTCCCCCTCCCACGTAGTGTCCTCCACTGGGAGTCCTCTCCATCTGAACAAGCACTCCCTGATGACCCTGTTCCTCAACCTGCGCTCTCTCTACTCGAGCACCTCCTCTGGCACTAGCTCCAACTGGTCCTCCTCGTCTAAGGGTGGAAACTCCTCTGAAGTGTTGATCTATTGTCCCACTACCTTTTTGAGGCAAGAAACGTGAAAGATGTTATGAATCTTGCTACCTTTTGGTAGCTCTAGCTCGTATGCCACCTCGCCTACCCTTCGAATGAATCTGTATGGCCCATAAAATCTTGACTTCAGTTTCTCTGCTCCGCTCCTCTTCAAGGAGGAATGTTGATATGGCTGTAACCGCAGAAAAACCAAGTCCCCAACCTCGAAAGTGCGCTCCACTCTCTGCCTATCTGCATAGATCTTTTGCTGGCTCTGTGCTGCCTGCAAGTTTTGCTTCACTGCTTGTAGAATCCTCGGGCTCTCCTCCACCCAATCTTTGGCCCCCGGGACCCTGCTATCTCCAAACAAAGTCTTTACAAAAGTGGGTGCATCGTATCCATACAATGCTGTAAATGGTGACATCCTAATAGACATATGGTGAGTCGTGTTGTAACAATACTCATCCATGTTCAACCACTTCACCCATGTGCGCTGCTATCCTCCCACATAGTTCATCAGATACTCCTCCACCCATTTGTTGACAATCTCCGTCTATCCATCTGTCTGGGAATGGTAGCTGGTACTCGTGGCTAGCTCTGTGCCTGTCAACCGAAATAGGTCCTGCCAAAATGCACTGATGAAGCGCCCATCCCTATCACTGACTCTCTGCCTCGTTAAGCCATGCAACCAGAATACCTCTCTGAAAAACAACTCTGCTACTGGAATACCTTGTAGTGTGTGGGTATGGCAAAGAAATGTGCAAATTTGGTCAGTCTGTCGACCATCATGAATATATAGTCCCTGCCCTGCACTCGAGGAAGTCCTGTAATGAAATCCATAGAAATGCTCTCCCATTTATGCTATGGAATGGGTAGAGGCTAAAGTAATCCTGTTGGGTGTCCGTGCTCGAACTTGTTTTGCTGAAAATTCGTGCACTCCCAGATGTGCTGCATTACATCATCCTTGAGACCCTTCCATGAGAATATCTCCTTGATCTACCTGTAAGTTTTAAAGTACCCCTGGTGCCCTGCTATAGGCGAATCATGACACACCTTCGGAATCTTCCCCTTTAAGGTAGATTCTGGAACCAAGTAGATCTCATCCTTGTAGAAAATGACATCATCTAGTACACGGTATCTATCATCCACCACCTGTCCATCCATCACCTCACAAGCAAATTTGTTTTTGGAGTATTCCACCAACAAATGTGCTTTCCAATCTGTGCAAATGTCCATCATCGAACACCCTGGTGGCCTCCTGGACAAGGCGTCTCCTACGACGTTCCTTTTTCCCTTGACATACTCAATATCAAAGTCAAAGGCTTGGATCTTCGAGACACACTTATGTTGTCTCTCACTGAGGTCTTTTTGATCCAGTAAATACTTGAGACTGTTGTGATCAGTCTTGATTACAAATCTGCTACTCATTAGATATTGCCTAAATTTGGTTAAGGCGTGCATGATTGCTAACATTTCCTTGTCGTAAATAGGATAAAGTCTCTCTGACTCGTTGAGCTTCCTGCTCTCAAATACAATGGGGTGGCCTCCCTGCATCAACACTGCTCCAATCCCCACCCCTGATACGTCGCACTCCAAGACGAATGACTGCGAGAAGTCCGGAAGGGCTAGAACAGGGCATGTGCTCATAACCTCCATCAACTTCTCAAATGTATGTTGTGACTCCTCTGTCCACTGAAAGGCACCCCTCCTAACTGCGAAAACCCCCTGACAAACCTCCTGTAATAGCTGCAAAGCCCAAAGAAGCTCTTCAACTCTTTCAAACTACTGGGTGTTGGCCAATCCAAAATGGCCGTGATCTTCTCCTGATGCACCTGAACCCTCTGTGCACTGATTATGTGGTCCAAGTAAATCATCTCTGTCATCTTGAACTCACACTTGGACTCTTTGGCGTAGAGTGACTACGCCTCCATGATGCTCAAC
Organism: Picea engelmannii; assembly: GCA_009831015.1. Classification (NCBI taxonomy): domain Eukaryota; kingdom Viridiplantae; phylum Streptophyta; class Pinopsida; order Pinales; family Pinaceae; genus Picea; species Picea engelmannii. The sequence goes on from ML843170.1 coordinate 33,408, forward strand.
ACCTCCTCGAAGTTCCCCATATGCTCCTGCCATGTCTTGATGTAGACCAAAATGTCATCGAAGAAAACCAAAACTGATTTCCTCAGTTGTCCCCTAAATATGTGGTTCATGCAAGACTGGAATGTAGCTAGTGCATTGGTTAGCCCAAATGACATAACCAGAAACTCGAAATGGCCAAAATGGCATCAAAATGTCGTCTTCTCTGTCTTGCTCTCGGATGCTGATCTAATGATATCTAGAGCGTAGATCAATCTTCGAGAAGAAAACTGCCCCATGCAGCTCATCCATCAACTCATCAATGCGAGGGATAGGATACCAATTCTTGATGGTTTTCTTATTCAAGGCCTGGTAATCGATGCACATCCTCATGGTACCATCCTTCTTCAGGACTAAGACAACTGAAGAGGCGAATGGACTCTTACTGGGTCTGATGTGTCCCATTGCTAGCAATTCCTTGATTGCTTTTTCTATCTCATCCTTGAACCTCTTAGGATGACGATATGGTGGGGTGATCATGGGTTTGGTCCCCTCTTCCAACTCAATGGTGTGCTAAAATCCCCTGTCCGACAATCTCCCTGGTGGAATCGAACCAAAAACCTGCTGATGTTGCCCCAACAAGTTCCCGATCTCTGTCTGATACTGTTGTCGACCCTTAGAATCCTTTTGTGTAGTGATCAAGCACTCTGTGGCAAATGCTACCTCCCCATGCCTGAAGATTCTCTCCATCCTCTTGGCTGAGACTGTCGTGGGTGCTCCTATCGACATTCCCCTCAGTACAACCCTCTTCCCGTCACTATCCTTGAACCCCATCTCCAAGGTTTGGTAGTTAGTGGTGATTTTACCCAAGGTGATCAACCACTGGACTTCGAACACCACATCTATGTCTGATAGGTCAACCACATAAAATGTATCTCTCACTGTGTAGTTGCCTAACAATATCTCCAAGTTCAAAACTCTGTCTAGACACTCCACTGTATGGCCATCGACTACTGCGACATCAAATCCCTCAAAATCCTCTGTCTGAAGGGCTTGTCTCAATACCAATGAAGTGTCGATGAAGTTGTGGGTGGCCCCACCATCTATTAGGGAGATTTCCCTTTGCCCCTTAATAGTCCCTCTGATCCAAAGGGTGTCGTACCTGGGAACACCAAAAGGGTCGCTGTGACTCCTCCCTTTGCTGGTTTCCGTCTGCTAGCCTTCTCAGTAGGCTGTGGAACTACCGATGGTTGGGCCCCTGCCGATGTCGGTGGTCTACGGGGAGGCTTCTCCTCTGCCTGCTCTGACTCCTCCTTTGAGCTGGTGGATATGTTGTGCTTCTCATTTTCCTCACTGTCCACATTGTCTGCTACCACCTCAATATAGTGAATCTCTCCCTTGCCCATGCACCTGTGGCTTGGGACCCAAGGATCTTTGCAGTTGAAGCAAAGCTTCTTCCTCATAAGCTCTCGCCTCATCTCATCATCCAGCTTTTCCTTACCCTTCCATTCCCTCTGGACTGGCTTCCGTTCTCGATCCTTCTATCGTACGAAGGGTTTGGAAAAAGGTTTAGTTTTTGGCATTGATTCTGCCAAATCTATAGCGTGTAGGATGGAATCCTACAAGGTGTGAGGTCGGTATGCCTTCACCCATCCTCTCAAGAGTTCTGTGAGCCCTTCCGTGAATAAAATGATCAGTCGGGGCTCGGACATATCTGTTACTACCATTGCTACCCGCTGAAACTTTGAGATAAACGCCTCTGATGTGCTAGTTTGTCACTCTCAACTAGGCTAGGTCTTCGAAATGGATCTCTTGATCCCTCCTGTCAAATCTTTCCATGAGTTTCTCTGTGAACTCCCTGTAGGAGGTGATGCGACTGTGGCCCAATGCCACCAATCCATGATAATACCACCACTTGTGTGTCTCACCCTCCAAGTGTAAGGTAGCGAAAGTGATGGCCTCTGTCTCGGTCATCTGGTTGAGATTGTAGTATGTGGCTAGCTTCTGTACCCAAGCTTTGGCGGTGCATTTGGACGATCCATCGAAAGAAGGTATGGTGAGTTTACCAACTTTTCAGAGGAAATCCATGTTATTCCCCTGCTGCTGCGATCCTCCTCTTTGAGGCTCTCTGGGGCGGTTCCTGAGTCTGAGTCCACAATAATCGACTAGGGTCATGTCCTGATGGAAGTCATAGCCCAATTCTGCATACTCCCTTCGATACTTTGTAATGTCCTCTCCATGAGTGGGCGACCTCGGTGCTATCGACAACTGTGCTGCTACTGGGGGTGTCCTATGGAAAATGGGAAAAGCGAGTAGGTGACTGGGGTCTACTGCCTACCCCTAAGTTCCCCTGTGCTACATGTGGGGCTGGTGTTCCGGGGGTGCCCACTATGGCTAATCTATTAGCCACCTGTGCCAAGGACTGAGTCAAGGCCCGCTGACTAGCTAACATATCACTGATAACCTGCATGAAGGTTGCATCTAGATCCATGGGGGCCTTACCACTGCCCTTTGGTCGCTCATATCTGTCTCCTAGCATCCTCTCTGCCTCGTGCTCAGCCTCACGCTATGACCTTCTCTCTGCTTCCCTGTGTGCCTCTTCCTCTTCCTTTAAGCTGGGAGGGAAAGGAGGAAATTCACGTCTAGGCCTTGTTATCCCCGATTTCATGGGGATAACTAGGAGATCATGTCTCCAGGCCCACAGGTCCCAGACATGGAGTACCGAGAGCAAGATTGACCTGAGCATGGCCCTGGAGGGCCCATCCTTTTCTTCTTTCATTGAACTCGTCTTGTCAGCACAACAACATCCATCACCTTCGTCTTGGTCTTGTATCGGAGGAGGCTCTTGCTTCATGAGGTAATTGGTCCAGGTATCATGGTATGTGTCACTTTTGATCATTAAAACCTTTAAATATATGCATCTTATTCCTTTTATCTCTAACAACTGCTTGGATACTACATTAGCCCACTTGACCATGCTCTGGTAAATTGACAAGGTATCCTAGCAAGCTTGTGCCCATAGGCCTGGGTTTGCCACTGGGGGATTTCTGAAAAGCCATCGTCCGCTCCCATCATAGCACCACCATTTCATCTTATCTCCCGCTCACCTGTCCCATTCCCCTTGTCAGGGCATTGGATTGACCTGTTTGTAGGGTTGCACCTTATCTCGTGGGAAGAAGGGGCTAAAGGCCCAGAAGGTAAAAGCAGCTGGTAAAAGATAAAATCCTAGAAATGAAACCTCGAGATGCTTCACCCAAGGATCCCCGAGAAGGCAATAAAAAGCCTCTCAGTAAGAGACAAGAGGGACCTAGAAAATAACAAACAAGACCTAGTCAAGAGGATAGGGGGTCTCATCACGAGCCAACCTATTAGGTTCATGGGTACTTAACAGTATGACATTGCCACCATCTGGTTACCACGCCAGGGCATCGACCTTTGGTTGCTTGACCAAGGGAAAGGGGGTCTCATCACGAGCCGGCATTATCATCTCTGTGAAAGTACTTGTGGGTAACACTGTCATCTCTGGTCACCATGCCAAGAAAGTGTTCTTTGGTTATCCCTTGAATAAAAAGAAAAAGAAGAAGAAAAACCAAATAAAAGAAAATAATAAAGGCAAGAACGGGCTTGGAAAAATTGCATCCATGACGGGTACAACTCGCCTTCTACAAAGGCACCCACAGATAACATAATGCATCCCTAGCTCTCACTCTACCCACATATGTTTGGACATCCCCTAGCCACATCATCTCATTTACATGGCTTGGATGAAACCTTCCTGGAGACTTTCCATTTCTTGTGGATACTAGCCCAATAAGATGTCTTGTCTTTTCCTCCAATCCTGTATTGTAGGTTTTTGTAATCTCTTTGAGCTATTGACTGATGTATTAGGGTCTTATGCACATGTTTGATAATATTGATGATGAAACATGATTAACATTGCTATGATCCCAGTGACTGATGAGCCCATGGAGAGCGTAGTTTTTGATGTGCAGGACCATGCCCAACGGACAGGTACCATTTGGATCGGTACACATGGGGAGATGATCAGTTCGGACCTCCATGGGGCTGAAGAGCCCATTAGATGGTTGCTGACACCCCATCAAGGGGGCAGAGACAGGACAATGTTTGACCGAGCTTTTGCACCAGAGAAGAAGAGGAACTTCCATCAGAGGCACTTTGGCGGAGCCCGGCTTGGGGGGAATGACCCCTTTTCAGTGGAACGTTGGGCTTGGAAGGCCCTGGATGCCCCCATCCTCACCATGACGTCATCCAGCTTCATGGACATTCATGGAGGTAGAATGGGCAACAGTGGCACGTGTGTCATGTTGGAGAGGCCCCTAGGGGGCTAACGTTTTGCTCCTGGATGTCTCATTTTCCCTAAAAGGGGCTAGCGCCTCCCTTGAAGGGGATTTTACCTTTTTTACAGCTCAGTTAGGGTTTTAATTTTGACAGTTTAATATAAAAACAATATTGTGGTCTTGTCGACCATTTTTATGACCTAAAATTAATTAAGGTCATTGATACAATATATATTGAGGAGTTTTATTCTCATTTTAACACAACACATCACTCACTCATTTAGTGAGGTCTTATTTTAGCGCCCTACTTGGGTAGTTTTGCTGATTTAGTGAGGCACACATGTTGAAGGAAGGTATTTCTTGGAAATTTTGGCATTTCTCTTGAAGGAAGGTTTACAACTAGGGTTTGCATGCTATTTCATGGTGATATGTAAGTGTTTTTCTGCAAAACTTCTTGATTGAATGGTTGTAGTCTTATATTCTTGCATATGTTTATAATTTGCTGATAAA
>ML843171.1:16555-33102 GCA_009831015.1 Picea engelmannii
CAACAAGGTGGAAATTAATTTCTATGGTAATTTATCTTGCTGTCCCAAAAAAACTGCATTTAACTAGGGTAATTGTATCATATTTTGTGGCTGTTTTATGCATGTAATTTTCAGATTTAGTAAGTGGCCATAATTTTCTTGATCTACATGTGATTTAACCTTAGATTCACTTCAATTCACATCTAAATTCAAAGCTAACCATACTGCTGTAATTTACTTGGCTGTTATTTCAATTTCACTCATCTTAAAGACAAGTTAAAGAGCAACATTAAGCTAATTTCAGTTCTGGGATCAAATGGGATTAATATACGTAAGGAATACATCACATACCCTTAATTTTACTTCACTGAAACATCTAAAGTCAGATCTGGATTTAGTCATAAAATCAACTTGATTAATAATCAAACATCACACAGTCAATTTAAAGCGAATAGTAACCTAGGCCACCTTAGACTATTTTCCTTAGGGAACCTAGGTTCTATTATGGAAGTACCTCTTGTGTTGGGTTGCCCAACGTAAAGTGACGGAAGTAGTTGTTGAGGTGATAGTGACAACTCTTATGAGTTACACTTTGATCTTAGGACCATGTGAAGACTTTGCACTGGGGGTGCAAGTTTCAGTGATGGCAGGGATCATGTGCAGATACAACATTCAACTTTTCTTCATGGAAGAATACATTGTCCAATTTTGTTTGGTGACTCTAGCTCTTTGGTTTGCTCTTTGTTTATTGGCATTTGGCATTGTATGAGGATCTTGACTTTGTTTGTACGTTGGAAAATTCATTGTAAGCATGTTTTTGAGAATGAGGTCAGCTCTTTATTAGCCTTTTGTCATATGTGGAGGGATGAGGTATGTATGCAACTATTGGCTAAAGGTTTCTTGCTTATCAAAGATGTCAATCAGTTAGAGCCTCATGCATGTTTGAACTTTATTAATGCTTTAGTAGCATTGAGGAAGAGGATAAAAGTGCAATTGTATATACCTTTCCACCTTTTACTTTGTTGATGCAAATATCTTTATGTGAACATAAGAAGTATTATTCCAATAAAAAAAGTATTATGTTGAAATGATATCCAGGAATTAGGACTTAAATTATGTTCAATGCTTCCTCTTGTATGCCCTTTTCAAAATGTAATTCCAAGTTTATCTTTGGTTAGGGTCACCCTTGAATACCTCAGTAAGGCATTGCCATTTTATTTTGGATGTTATCTCCTAGTCATTATTTAGTATAATCTTAAGACTGCTATCATTGCATAATTGGGAATGTTCATTACCTTCCATAAATTTAGTGTAGTTTTTTTTGTCTCTTCTTTGTCACTTCCCCTTCCCACATTTTTTATATAGATTATTGCTAGCTATTTCATACCATGTGAGTTATATATTCAAACTTTGATGTAGGCAGAGCAACTCAAGATGGAGGCTTTTGGAGAATTGTTCATAACAAGCTTTGATGGCCAGGTGAGATAGTTGGAAAATCCTTTTCCGTTCTAGTAAATGAAGTATAATAAATACCCCGCAACATATATAACATGGGAGGATTTTGTCTCTATTGAAGATCCTCTTCCAATGAAAGCTAGGAAGGCCAACATATGAGATTGTGCCATACCTTACATATGATCTATTATTAAGATATTATAAGTTCCATACCTTGCTTTTGTATTTTATTTCAAAATATTAAAAATTTTCTAGGTTGAAATATCATGCAAGAATTGATTGTTTAAATTTTTGAAGATTTCACCCTAACTGTTTGTAGAAAACAATTTTCTAAGAGTATCTTTAATAAGCATTCTTACCTCTCCAAGAGGTACCCTAGAGTTTTCATTTTGGCTACACCATTGTAAGCCCAAGGATGCAAGTTAAAGCCATGTAAACCATAGTGGATGATTTTTTGTAGTGAACTCCAAGACTTAGTCCGATCATGATCAGTCCCCTTAGTCCCCATTCCAATGTCTCTCGTCCTGGATAGGATTGGAGGCCTTGGCATGGATCTATTGGAACGCATGATTGTGTGGAGCCACAAGTCTTATGTAGGGGTGATTGTAGTTTGTGGGGCCTGTTATCTCACAATTTGTACTTTGATCGAAAGAGAGGTTAATGGAAAGCAAATTGGCGTAACTGGAGACTATCCTATCACCGTCACCTCAATAGGATGCCTCTTTTTATTTAGGGTTTGTTGTCGTCCTTATACACACTTGCAAACGTGAGCCAATTCATGCTCACTTAGTGTGTCCTTGGAGGCACAATGCCTAGGTTCAAAGCCCAGGCTGTCACTTTGGCTTGAACCTCTTCCGTCTAGGCTTACTCCTAGGGAAGCCAAGGGGGGTAGACCCTAGTTTCTAGATGTGATTTAGAGTTTAAGTTCTAGGAGTTGTTTTTAATTAGTTAAGATTTGGGGGAGTCTAACCTATGATGCAAAAGAAACAATGCAAGATGCAAGAGTTTCTATGTCAAGCAAGCCTTTACCTAGGTCAACTAAGACCAGTGCCTAAGGTTGGGAAAGGGGTCAACTAAATGTAAGGGTGTTTCGTTACAATATGATTACAAAGATTACAAAGAATAGTTAGGTTAGATACTTACAAATAAAGAATGCTAGTTATACAATATTACACTAAGATACAATTTACAAATAGACAAGCCAACCACGTTTGCTTAAATGTGCAGGATATTAAAGAAGATTAAGGAAAGAGCATCAACAACACATCAAAGCCAGGCATGCCCCAATAGCACTTAGTCTATTGGACTGCCCCTCAATGGCAACATCAACACAATAAATTCTCAAGGACACTTAGAAGAAAGAAGCCCTAAATGCAGGTGTTCCACAAGATTAAGACACTTAGTTGATTACTCACAAAGTATTATTATTTATAAGTGATCAAGCCTTTAAGATAGATCAAATTAAATCAAGGTTTGATTGTTACTTAGTGAGTTAAGGGTTTTAAGATTTTAAAAATATTTTAATTACCTTAGCTAAGTGTTTCACCAAAAACCTCCTCCCTCGATTGCCAAATGGCTGCTGGATGCTCAAGAAGTGAGACAACGAGGCCTACCCTAGCTTCACAGGTCAACCCAAAGAATTGAGTTTTTACGGAAAGGACGCCACGCGCTGTGAGACCGTCCCCGGCCTAGCACCTTCTGTTGCCCTCCTCAATCCCGTTTTAGATGGTGAAGATGGTGGTTTTAAGGTACCCTATTAAGTCTGTTAAGTTGATATATCAATTGGTTAGACTTTTAGGTGTATTAGGGAGTGTTTTGGTGACTTTTAGTTGCCTTTAATAGGTGATTTAATGTCAAAACCGAAACTTATTGCAGCTTAATAAGTGTGTTATTTAAGCATGAAAATGAAGAACTTAACACATATAAAGCATGTAAAAGCAAGCTGAATAACGGTTTAGTTTATCACCATTGATTAACCATTAACATGCAAGCTTGTTACGAAAGAATACTAATGCACAAGGGAAAGAACAACTTGCCAAATGAAAAGGAGAAGAAGCTCAAGCTTATTGCCACTTATCTTATGTTTGTTAAAGCATTAAGAGAAAAATGATTAAGTGTGAAAAGCTTGAAAATTTAGATGTGTGCCTACACTATCAACTTATCCAACAATATATTAACTTAAGTGTGATGGCAAATGGCCTTAAAGATGTGATGACATGAAAAGAAAACCACTTACTAAACCATTAAAAGCATTAACCATTTAGTGTGTTGGATTAGAGCATGTAAACAAGATAGATCTTGAAATGGATTATAACATGCAAGTAGATTATGCCCCAAGGGCTTAAGCTAAAGATTAATCTGTGAAGAGATCTAGATCTAGAATATTTTAACCATTAAACATGAAAGATCAATAACACATTACTTATCCTAGCCTTACGATTTTGAGGGTTTCTCTCCCAAGGTGTAGGCAATTATTAAGATTAGATAAACTTGAAAGAAAAATAAGAAGCAAGACAAACCACTCAATGGCACAAGGTGGAGGCAAGCCAACCGTTGTTGTGCCAAAGGGGTTGGGAGAAGAGAGCAAGCAAAACAAACTATTAACAAAATGTTCACTAACCCCCACGTCCTAGCTTAGAAATGAGTAAAACTGAGACAAAAACTTGAAAATGAAGCTAACCCTAAGCTCACACGTGGGAGGTGGGCCGTACCAATCCTCCTCCCAAGATATGAGCTACTAAAAATCAACAAAAGTAAATAGAGCTATGCACAATGAGCTAGAAAATTGAGAAGAGAGGTTGAGATTTGTTACACACTTGAAGAGAAGGGTCTTGGAGTGTTGTGTGGATGATTTTGGGTAGCATAACCCCCTCAACCTGTTATAAACCTGCAAAAATCATCAAGCTATGCTTGCTGGAAAAGCTACACACAACCAACAATGTGAAGACAAATTTTTGTTTTTAGGGCAGAAATTTTTCTCCTAAAAAAACTATGATAAAAATGATTTTAAATGACCAATCAACTATGTTAGGCTAGCTGAAATATTATATGGAGTGAACAGAAATAAAATAATGAGTAAAGAACGAGAAAGAAGGAGTTTTGTGTGCTTTGAGGGAGGACTCTTCCTTGAGGCAATCCCAACAAAACCCTTGAAGCCAAACCTGCAAAATTTGACAAGATAATATGCATACAAGAAGACAATATGGCTGAATATGCTATCAAAATGAAATACTTGCACCTTGTTAACAAACCCACATATATAGATCTACAAGAACATTCGTTGTTAGATCTACCCAAGAATCTAATCTATGCAATCACAATGTCAAAATTTTACAATATTACCTCATATGTAGCAAGAACAAAAATACTTGTTGCTCTTCCAATATCCTCCAAAGTTTCTCCTTTATTACTCAAACATATATCTTGGAGAAATACTTGCTCCAAAACCCTAAGAGCCAAAGAATGGATGAAAGATGGACAATAAAGAGAGAGAGAGTGGTGAAAATCAAGTAGCATAACAATAGCTCAAGATATGGTGAGGAGGGAGTGAGAAAAGGGATCTATTTATACTTGGAGAGGCAAACCTACCTCTCTTGTATCAATGCCAAGTGTCCACCACCAAGCAAAAGATGAGATCCCAAGGAGGGGGGCGCACCATCTAGGGTTTGAGGCATGGATTCATGAGGTGGAAGGGTTAGGGGTGTTGGGATCAAGAAAAAAGGGAAGTGGTAGGCTAGGAAAGGCGTGCCAAGTGAGAGAAGGGGCCCCAATTCATTAAAATAATTTTTCTAAAATTTTCCCATGAGGAGAGGACGTAACTTCTCTAGGAGGGCGCACCACTTAGGGTTTATGCAATGAGTGGAAGGGAATAAATGAGGGAAGGGGAATGGAGATGATCTAGGAGGTGACGTGGAGGGTAAAGGAAGGTAAACCACAGAAGAGAGGGGTCCACCACCCCTTCTAGAAACAAGTTACAACGTTTCATCACCAAGGGGGGCGTAAATCCCCTAGGGGGCGTGAGGGTTGAAGTGAGATGAGTGGGTAAGAGGGGGTTTAAAAGGTTGGAAAAGGTTGGGTGGGTTGGGAGTAGGTTAGGGAACATCTCTTCCATCTTATCAACCTTTACATCATCCTTTTAACTCATTATTACAAAAGTTACTTTTTTTCTATGTCATGACCTAGCAATTAAAATTGTTGTTTTTGACTGACTGACACTCTTGGTGGACAAACCCATAGCAAAAGTTGTCTGACTGAGTTGAAACTTGGTCCAAGGGTGTAGGGGGTCTCATTCCATTTCTTTTGAGCACAAATACCCCTATCAAAAGTCCAAGGACCTAGTTTTTACAATTTTTGCTCAAAAATAATTAAACCTCCAAACTTAGGGAAATTTAATTAAAAATTAATTAATTAAAAAAAACTATTCTAGACTCGACGGAATTCCACGAAACTTTCTAATATGTCATGCATGGTCATTTACATGATTCCTAAACAGTAGTTACCAGAGGATAAGCCCATTAGAACGCCCTTCACCACTTTGGAGGAATTATTGCAAATGTGAGGGAAAAACTCAAGGGAAATCAATAAGGCTGAAAAACCCAATTGATAACCTGAGGATAAAAAACCCTTGGTGAAAGGAACTCTTCCAATGAACCCATCCAAAGGTAACTGACCTAACTATGACCAATGCAGACCTATTACATTATTTAACCCACACAGGGGTGCGGAAATTCCATTTACAAAAAGAAGTGTTGGGGCCAAAAATGCCCTGTAGAACCAAATAGTCTTTGACAAATGAGCATCTGATGATGCATCTCTTCGTGGCACATGGAGTTGACCCCCTATTTGGATAGGCGGTCAATAGGGTTGATGGCCCAGGGGAGACGTCCTCGGTGACCTGGGGGTTTGAGAAGGCAAGGTTAAGAAGTCTATGAAAAAGTCCCCTCTCACAAGTCACCACTGATCAGAAAGTCCCGGGGTTTTAACCAATGAAGTAGTGAAATATCAAGATGTACTTTCCTGGAACAAAGCAACAAGAAAATATATATTTCGCAAGTACAACTTGTTGTTAGCACTTTATGAAACCACAAACTTTATCAATAAAAGCAATTGGCTGATATAATGGTGAAGTAAACAAAAATTTATAGCACAAATATTTATAAGACAATAATTCACAATAAGTGCCTTAAAATAGCTTCAAAATAACCAAGAATAATCAATCATTAACATCAAAATACTAGCATTTATCAAAATCAAGTAAGGCAATGCATTAATCAAATTTTTCAATTGCTTTTAGATGCTTTTAGTGCTGCAAAGTATGGTTGTAGCTTACTTTAGTAACAAAAGAAACAAAGTTAGTAGGTTAGGCTATTCTAATGTTAGAAGTGGTTAGTAGAAGACTTAAGGTGTAGGTTTGGATGGTTGTTTTGGTCAATCACTCAATAACAAGTCTTAGATTAGTGCCTTTAGGGCAAATGGAGTCAATTAAGTGGCAGCAAATGTTGAAGAAAAAGATGATAGTAGGAGAGTCAAAGACAAGAGAGATTAATAGTTGAAGTGTCGGTAACCCAAGGCTTCCAAGGCTAGCGCATCACTTCCATCAACCACTAACCAAAGATATAGCCATATACAAGAGCACAAGAGAGAGAACTAGCCAAAGATAGCAGAAATTTCAGTCCAATACTTCTCCAAATGGGAGATTTATGTTATAAAATGAGATCTTATGATCTCTATTTATACAAAATGTCACTAAGATAGTTTGTCCACATAATTTTAGGGTAAACCAAAAGATTAGGAGTCAACAACCCTAATATTGCCTTTACACTAAAAATATTAAACTATTGTAATGTCCCCCACCTCTTGATGAAGAGGTTTGGGAAGACTTAGTGGTCTAGGCATCCGCACTAGGCCATAGTCTCACACAGAGGGGAAAAGTCAACCAAACTAATGTTATAATTTTAAGTTGACTTGGTAAAAAGGTGAAAAGAGTTAAAAAGGTAACTCAATGAAGAAACAGAAGCGCTGGAGGTTGAGTTAGGAGTTAACCCTAGGGGTTAACTTAACTCAACAGGGAAACAGAAAAAAGTATAAAGAGAAGGCTAGGGAGCACCTCTCAAATCATCTTGGATATTTGATAATTGCTTGTTGATGCTCTTGAGCATACATTTTTTAGGGTTTTGATATTACAAACCCTAGTGAACAACTCAGTGGTGAAAGATTCCACTCACCTTGTTCCAAGATTGGTCTCGGGGATGAAATACTCAACCCACACCATTCTACATCCATCATCTATTTAGGAGGGTTAGCAGGGCCATACCAACTAGGGTTTTCCAGCAAGGGCGCATCAGTTGATGAAAAAGAGTTCAATCCAACACATAGAAGAAGCTTTGGAGGTTTTCAGCATTAGGGTTTTGCGTGTAGGCCCTGGCTCATCAGTTTGGAGGCTTCTTGGAGGAGTTATCACATCCCTATCATTGTCTGCAGGTTGGGACGATTCAGGAGAAAGGAGAGACGATTTTGTGATTCGGTATTTCTCAGATTTAGGAGGCCATAGGCTAGATCTGATCTTGAAACTTCTCTCAGGGGTTTGTGATTGCCCAATCTATCATCCTAGAGAGTTTCAGGAGATTCAGAGCCCTCATTCAACTAGGTTAAATTATTGGCCATATTTAGGGTTTCAGGAAGGTCGTATCAGTTTAGGGTTTTTTTAGTTTGAGGAGGAAGCTTTAGTGTTTGGGCTCCATACTTCAGGAGAGGGCTACCATTTCCCCGATCTATCATTGGGAGGAGTTTGGCATCATTTTGGGGTCTTCATCTTTAGAAGGGTTGAACCCTTGGTGTCCATTGTCTTCAGCAGGCCTTACCAGTAGCTTGAGGGTTAGGCTTAAACCCTAGTTTTGCAGGTTGAGCATTCATCTTCTATTGCAGCCTTTGGGAGGCTTGATTTGTATCTCCGGAGCATTTTGTATGCAACCCTACTATTGTCTTGAAGCCATCTAAAGCTATTCCAGATCTGCTTCTCTATTTTTATTAGGTGCTTTCTTTCTTATAATAAAGTTCAGATCTTGTTTGTGGTTCCTATCTTATGTATTGTTGATGATCTTCATATGATGGCAATGGTTCTTGTATAATCTGTGGCTGAATAACTGAATAACCCTAAGGCCGAAATGTTCATGGCCAACCTGCATACATAAAAATTAATAAACAAATCAAGGTTAGTTAGTGTTTCCAAGCAAAAAATTGGCTTTGGAACATTACAACTATTCACTTAAAATTTACTTTTACACAAAAAGAAACCCTAACTTAAGGTGATGTCACCCCTTTAGGGGACTTTTTGACACTAGGAGAAAATCGTTGGTGTTGGAGTGTAGTTAGGCTTCCCAAAGCCACATGTCAATCATCCAAGTCATTTCTTCATCGTCAAATCCTCATTTTCCTCAAAATGTCCTTGTGTCAATGAATAATAACCTCACCACCAAAACCTAGCCCTCCTAGATGACGTCATGCCTCCAAAAGTGACGTCTACCTCACCTAGGCAAAACGTTTGGCATGTGAGGGCTAGGTCATGTCATCCACAATGCAAACCCATTCCCAAGGAAGACCATTTACTAATGCACAATGTCAACCACCAAGGTCAAACAGGGCAAAAGGCATAATGTCGAAGCATATGTCATGAAATCTAAAGCAGTCTAAGATGCAACATACTCAAATGCCTCAAATATTGAAATGACACTTACCATATTACCTGATTTGTACCTCATGGAGCAAGGCCCATTTGCCTCTTGAAAGCCAACTGGTGTGGTGGATGCCATCTGAAAATATATGACCTCTGTGGTGGTGAGAAGGGTCTCCATCTATGCAAATGGATATTGTTGGTCTTGTAGTCTCTCGACACTCTATATCTGCAACCTGAGGGCCTCAAGGCATAATCTCCTTGGTTATCCCACAAAATGGGGATAACGTATACTATGTTTCATTTATTGATGATTTCTCATGTATAACTTGGATTTACTTTTTGAAAGCTAAAAGTGAAGTATTTAACAAGTTCAAAGAATTCAAGGCACTTGTTGAAAACCTCTCTGAAAAGAAGATAAATATTTTGAGGTCAGATAATGGAGGAGAATTCACATCAGATGAATTCAAGGCATTCTGCAAAGAAGTTGGGATTAAGAGGGAGCTCTCTACTCCCTACAATCGTCAGCAGAATGGTGCAGCAGAAAGAAAGAACTGTACAATCATGGAAGCAGTAAAGGCCATGATTCATGATCAAGACTTACCGATGCATCTGTGGGAAGAAGCAACCCCACAGACTATGTACTGAACAGAAGTCCCCACCGTGTACTTGGGAACAAGACACCAGAAGAAATGTTTACAGGTGAAAAGCCAGAGTTCAACCACCTGCGTATATTTGGTTGTCCAGTATATGTGCATGTCCCCAAGGACAAGAGGTCAAAGTTGGACCCTTCACGAAATAAGGGTATATTTGTTGGATAGAGTGAGACATCGAAGGCATACAGAGTTTACATCCCTGGTCTGTAATGTTCCCAAGCCAATTTTTTTGTTTGGAACACTAACTACTCACTGTTTGTTTGTGTTTTCTTATGTGTTTGCAGGTTTACTCATGGAGTTGCGCATTAGGGTTTATATGATGATGATTAAGCAATGAAATAACAGATCTGAAGCATATACCATGGACAAAGACAAGATACAGTAAGGAACACCAATATAGAGCCAATAATGTCAGATCTGACCTTTATTTAGATAGTAGATAGATCCTTGTAACAAGAGATCTGCAGATCTGGAAGAAAACCCCAATAATATCCAAAATGGGATGACAGTTGCTACAATAATAGCCAATACAATGATAATAGCCTTCCAAAGGCCCTCTAAAGAGAAGATCCAAGCCTCCAAAGGCCAATAGATGCAAGAGAAGACTGATGAGATGGGACCCTGGTCCAATATAGTTCCAAACCCCTCCAACTGGCTGAGTTGTGCACTATCCTGGTAGTTTCATACCCCCTAGGTTTCAACCCTCCTCTTCCTGTGCTCCAAATGCATCAAAAATTCCCTGGAATGTAGATCGGGCTACTAGAACCCCCCTGGAAAAGTATCAAATTGAAGGGTGAAGTTATAGCTCTCCAAATGAGCAAACCCTCAATTGGTTTGCACCCCCCTGGTTGATTGAGTCTCCAATATTTCAGCCTCACCTCTAGAAGCCTCCAACTGCTACAAAAATCACCAGAATGATAGATTGGGCCAAGACAATCCAGCTGGTGAAGTCTCAAGATGATCTATGAAGATCTGGGCCACCAAATGATGAAAACCTCCTTTTGCAGTGCACCCCTCTCTCCTCCAAGTCGTGCCAAGCTCCAGGAAATAATCTGCTGGGAAAACCTCCTCCTGAATAGACTAGAAATGATGCCCTGGACCATACGAAGAAAACCCAGATGTTCCTTTGCCAAAACATTGCCTCCTTACTTCAGATCGAACTGATCTTCACAAGGTAGTGTGCCCTCCTGCTGGAAACCCCCTTAGGTTGCGCACTAGTCTACCTCTGCCAATAGATTTGACCCCTGTAACACTGTAGAATAGTGTGGGAGGATTGTTGCACCCTCGAGACCAAGCTTGGATCAAGGAAGGTGGGATATTTCACCACTGAGTTGATCTCTAGGGTTTTAGTCACAAAACCCTCAAAACTGCTTGTGCTCAAGAGCCCAAATGCAAAATATGATAATAATCTAGAATGCCTTAGAAGTGTGCTCTTCCTTTCTTTTATACCTCCAGTCAATTCTTATGTTGAGTTACTTAACCCCTAGGGTTAACTCCTATCTTAAGTCACCTTTTCTTTTCTTTCGTTGAGTTACCCTTTTTCACACAAAGTCAACTCAGTAATATAACGTTGTGCTTAGGAAGTGACTTTTGGTTGACTTTGTCGCCATGATGCATGAGACTATAGTCTAGTGGGGAAATCTAGACTACTGAGTCTCTCGAGACCTCTTCATCAAGAGGTGGGGGACATTACATGGTCACCGACAGATTGAGACTAGCATAGATGTCACCTTCAATGAGGATGCAACTTTTAGTAGATTGAGACAAAATCATTCAGATGAGATTCATGATGAAGAACCTGAAGCTCCAAGAGTTACAGATACAGATGCAGGCGATGATGTTGTACTAAAAGATCATGATATGGAAGAACCACAAAGACCTGCAGAGTCATCCCGAGAGATGAATACAAAGAAGAGAAGACCAGCTTGGGATTGAGAAATTATTCAGGATGCAGAGAAGTATGGTGTTCCAGATGGATCTCTCAGAGAAAGAAAGCGATAACAACCATACTCTAGTTATGTGGCATTATTGAGTGACATTATTGACGCTCAGCCTACTAGTTATGAAGAGGCTGTAGAGAAGAAAGAATGGATGGATGCCATGATTGAAGAATACCAGTCCATTGTAAAGAAAGATGTTTGGGATGTGGTTTCGAGACCGAAAGAGAAGTCAGTGGTAAGTTCCAAGTGGATTTACAAGACGAAGCATTCAACAGATGGAAGGATCGAGAAGTACAAGGCAAGGTTCGTGGCACGCAGTTTCTCCCAGAAAGAAGGAATAGATTATGAGGAGACATTTTCTCCTGTGGTGAGATACATTTAGATTAGAGTTATACTTGCGATAGCTGCAGTGATGAAGTGGAAGGTGCACCAGATGGGGTTCCTAAAAAAATATTATAAGTGCGCGAGACAAAGTTGAGAAACAGGGTCATCAAAGAATATTTGGTCAAATGGAGGGAATTACCTATTGAGGATGCCACATGGGAAGGGGAACAGGTACTACAACATCCAGAGATTCGATTGATTGAGGACAAGCAATTTCGAGCGGGGAGGACTGTAATGTCCCCATTTGCTTAGCACCAAAAAGCAACGAAAAAGCAACCCACTAGCTTATCTAATTCCCGTAGGCTGATTTGGGAGATGTGCAAGGGAATTACTTCATGATTTATGTCACTGGGGGTTCAAAAGCCATATTAATTAATTATGACTAAGTCATTTAATTAAAAAAAATACGGAAAAGAATAGTCACTTTATTAAATGAAGTTAAAAGACATAAAAGTGACTTATTAATTAATTAATGAGAAATTAGAATATTTCTCATGGGGAAAATACAAAAGAGGGGAAAAGAGGAATTCTCCTCATTCATTCAGTCAATCAATCAAAATTGGGTTTCAAAATCTCTCATAGCTTTTTCTGGTGTTGAGGAGAACCTTGACGAACATTGATTTCGATAGCAAAATCTATCTATCCTAATCAATATTTGGAGTAGATTACTCATATCTATAGTTGGTGCTTCATAGAGATCGATTGCTTCAGTATTCTGCAAGATTCTTCTTGGACGGTGGTTTAAGTGAAGGGTTCATTAATTATTGTGGATCAAGCTACTCAATCTCAAGCCAAGGAAGTCAATTCACTTGTGTATTGCTGCCCTTGGAGGATTCTAAGCAAATTTTATGATTCTAGAGGTCGATTTGATGGATTCAAGTTAATGACCAAGTAGGCTGGCCGATTCTTCTAATTTTTGGATATTAATACATTGTATTTGCTGGGTTTTCATTGGAGGAGGACGCATAATATAATTGTTGGGTGTATGCATGAACTAGAGGATAAGAATACAAATATTGTGGCGGATTATGAAGGTATAAACCCTGTAAATGCAAGCTGGCCGATTCCCATTCTTTATGGCAACGAAATTCAATTGTGGTTGCCGTGTTACTCAATAAGAGGGACGTGTTGCTGATTGCTGTGTGTGGGTATTGATTTGGAGGGTAATATTGTTGCAAGAGAGAGATGCTAGGTAACAAGGAAGAGGCATATTTGTTGTTTGAGTATCCTTGGAGCTGCACAGAGCCAACTTCCCTTCCTCTACAAATCGTGGGGCTTCTTTTTCTTGGCAACAAAGTCTGAAATCACTCCTACTACAATTCTGATATTTATTCCTAAGTGTATAGCTGCAACAAGGTGGATCTTAGTTCAGATATGTCATTCTTCATCAAGGGCCAATAACTACAGTCTTATAAGCAGGTTCCTCTTGTATTTCCACTCTTTCTTGTAATGTTATACTGCTGCTATGCAAGTTCGGATATTTAAATAAAGGAGATTCAGGTTCTTATCTTTATGAATCAGATTTGATATGTATTAAATAGTCAATAATGATGTTGCATGCAAAAACTCTTATCTCTGAAACTCAAAACAACTACAAAAATCCAAACTGGAATATTACAGTGGTATCAGAGCATGATCTTGGCCAGCTGTGGGCACTTTGGCAAGATTGTGATTGCATGAGCAGTTAAATGAATACAAAGGACCTCCAAAACATCACCTGTAGACGACAAAGGTACATGAACAGGGATCCACGGTCAGAAGAGGAAGAAGTTGAGATCAGACTTGAAGAAGATAAGGGTAAAGAAGCTATGGGAGATAATGACAAGACAGCCTTTAACAGTCTTATCAGTGCTTTGAATGATTTGGCCAAAGGCCAAAAGGAAATGTTGGCAGCCATAAACAGGTTAGTAGATAAACCGGGTGAAAGCTAGGACAATTTGAGTAATAATGGCGAAGAGGGATCACACGATAGAGGCAGAGTGCATGCACAAACTACTATGCAGAGTCACCCTCATCTTTACAGTGGATCTACTAGACCTACCCTACCTTAGTTCTTAGACGACACAATGGCAGGTATGGCAATTCAGGTAGAGTAGGAGCCTTATGGGGCTTATTTTGAGGAGTATCAGGCTTTAGGGGATTTTTGACCACCTATTTCGACTAGGGATCAACTCCATGTTCCATGAAGCTATGTACTTGATGGTGCAACAAAGTTGAAGACTTTCTGGTTCTACAAGGCAATTTTTGGCCTCGACACATATTTTTGTAATCGGAATGCCTTCTCCTCTGTGTGGGATAATAATGTAATGATTCAGCATGAGTCATATTTTAGTTAGTTACCTAGGACTTTATCATTAGGGAAGTCCTTTCATTGAGTGTTTTTTATCCTCGTGTAATTTTTAATTGCCCTTGAGTTTTTCACTCACAATAATCCTCCAACGTGGTGAAAGGCGTTCTAATGATCGAGCCCAATGGGTGACTGGGGTCTAGGAATATTGTAAATGACTATGCTAGACATCTTCTAGAGTCTTGCGAAATTTCGTCAAGTTTTAATAGTTTTTTTTAATTTATTAAAATTTCTCATTTAATGGTAATTTTAATTAAATTTGATGTAAAAATGTAAAAATTTGGTCCTAAGGGATTTTAATAGGGGTGTGATCACTCAAAATAAATGGCATGAGATCCCTTACACCCTTTGACCAAGTTTTAGCTCAATTGGACAAGTTTTGCTAAGTCATTGTCCATGAGGAGTCCAAGTTAGTCTAGAGTCAACAATTAATTGCTTTAATTTGGCTAAGTAAAAATGCCAAAAATTGGAAAAAGGGAAATAAGACATGAGAGAGAGTGGGAAAGGTTTCATAATCTTTTTCCTAAGTTGCAAAAGTAATTTTCCACTTAAAGAACCCCCCCTTGCTTAGCCAACAACTTAAAGTGGTGTTCCCTAGCTAAAAGTGACACATGGGAAATCAAAAGTTTAAGTGAAAAAGCCACCTAAACCCTAATTTCTCCCCCCTTGGTGTCTAGACTCATGTTTGACCATAGGAATAGGTGTTTTCCCCCTTTCCCCCTCACCCCTCAAACCCTAACTCACTACCAAAATCCTAAAAGTGACTCTTCCTTGACTTTGTCTATTTCTCTTGGATGTGTGACACTTGTAACTCATCCAAAAAGGGTCTCTCTTCTCTCCCAAGTATAAAAGAATCCCTACCCCTCATTTCACATATTTTCTCAGAGCAACACCACTATGCCCAAATCTCTCCCACTTCTCTCTCTTTCTCTTTCCCATTTCTTCTAGTTTTGTTGCAAGTATTTGCATGCAGATTTTTTATGAATAAAGAAAGCTTTGGAGGAACACCATCTTGGCATTGGGAGTCTTCTTGATGTTATAAAAATATTATTGAGGTGATATTGCTTTGTTTCTAGTGTCTTTGCTTGTTTACTTGCCTAGGTTAAGAGATCCATAGCAAAGTATTTTGCTTGGTAGAATAAGTAGAAGTATTTCTATTTGTTTTAGTGAGGTAGTTTTAATAGAATTAGTAAAGTATTTTACTTGTTTATTAGATCTACTCACCTCTTGATTGGTTTGTAGCTAGTTTCGACACCATTCGCAGGGCACTAAGGTGCTCAAACTAATAGATTTCAGATTTGGAAATTTACTTGTTGGGCCAACATAAGCCTCCAAATTTTTTTGTTCTATTCCTTCCTCTTTCTCTATTGATTTCAGGCATTTTATGTTCTGAAAATAGCATAAAAATATACATTTACTGTTCAGATTTTTACATATAAATTTATGTTTTATACTAGAAGAAATTTTTGAGTATTTTCAAGCACTTTTGCAGCATTTCCAGCAAGCATTAACTTGATGTTTTTCGCTGGTTCTTGCCAAAATAAGGGGAGGTGTTGTCCATTTTGGGGCTTGTTATCGCACAGTTTGTAGTTAAGATAATAGACGGATGAAAGGAGGTCAAACTGGCGTAACTGAACCAATCCCACCACTGTCATCTCAATGGGAAGGCTCTTTCTGTTTAGGGAGGTAAGGCCCAGGGGAGACGTCCCAGGTGACCTGGGGTTTTGAGAAGGCAAGGGATTAAAGGCTAAAAGATAATTTCCCCCTCACAAGTTACCACCGATCAGAAAGTCCGGCTTAATAGCCAATAAAGATAAAAGATAACCGGAAGTAGTAACCAACAAGTGTACCTGCCCGAGACAAAGCAACAAGCAATGTAATGTCCCATTCTTCCTAGGCGGTCAGAATACCGTGGTGGTTTACACGGTTTCCCGTAAACCATTAGACGGACGAGTTAGGGAAATGATATTGGTAAAGTCACTTTCGAATTATAAAGTGAAAACTTAGGAAAAGTGAGTTTATTAATATTAAACCCCTCTTTGAGGGTATTTCTCTCCAATTATTAATTAAATGAATATTTTAATGGAGGAAAAGAAAAGTGAAAGAATAAAAGGACG
>ML843172.1:24066-38887 GCA_009831015.1 Picea engelmannii
AAATCGTGTATTACTGTATATCTGTGTTTATGGTTGCATCTCTGATACATTTCTGTTATATTATTGAATATCTGCAATATCTCTGTGCATTTCTTTATTATATCTCCGCTCTCATTTCGTGCCGAAAATAATCCAGATCATTGTGGGTTCTACACTTTTAGGGATATTTGAAGCCCTACACATCTTCCAGGTGGATATTGGTGGCCTCCCACCTAATCCAACTAGCTTATTTTGTATGTTTTCATGTCAACACATCTTGATGTACTTCCAAGGTCATTTTGGGGCCCTATATAGTGTTTTTTTGGATCGCCACAGTCAAACTATAGATGGAGTTAGAGTTTGACAGTGTAATGTGTACTTCTCTAAAAGACCTTTCCAATAGGCTATCACGCCCCTAAAACGGAGGTTGTATGCAAAAGTTACGACCGCGGGAAGTTGAGGTACCAACTTACCCATAGGGGCCCACATAACTTTTGGCGTTTCATCTCCTAGGGTTAGGTTTTTAGCATTCATGAGTAATATCAAAAAGGCCTATGGAGCCTCATTGTCATCATTCTGCTCAGACAGATGCACATAGCAACCACATCTCTTCTCAGAGATATCTACCACCATTCGAGCAAGTGTTTTAGTTCTACAGTTTTACAGTTTCAGCCTTTTTCATTTATTCAATAGAAGATATTGTTCATTAGATATTTGTGTCGTTCTACATATCTATGTGTTTATTGTATTCAGTTTTTTAATCAATTCGTTCCGCTCCTAAATCCAGATCAAAGCATTATATTCTCTGTGATAAAAGTCCAGAGGGGAGAAGTGGTTCTCCGGTATATCTCCACAGATGAGCAGATAATAGATATTTCGATAAAGCCTTTGTCCAAGATGACAAGATTGTGTACTTAAGGGACAAGTTGGGGCTCGTGAAGATGACTTCATTATTGAAAAAGGAAGAGATTGCTCCTAGGTTGGGAGGGAGCAATTGATTTGTGGACAGTCATTTTCCAGATCAGAAAATGGTCCAGGTTGGGCAGTCACCTCCCAGTACGGAAAGTGGCCCAAGATTTTTTATGGACAGTCATTTTCGTAATGAAGATGGTTTGGTATGATGCAGGAGCATCGCCAACGTCAAGCGAGCGTGGGGCAACCACAACACATTTTGAGCACATGATACATTGTTTAAAAAAATTTGAAGATTGGATGCGCCAAACTTAAATGTGATAGTTAAGGAGAGGCATACTAATAGATTGTAATCATACCTTGAGCGACCCGCTCTCGTCTGAAGGACTAAGAAAGCATTTATGTTAGTAGGTAGATTTAATGCATAGATTAGACAGTTTAGAATGAGAGAGAGAAAACGGAATATAGACACCCTCATTGTGTATTGTAACATTATGATGAAGAGTAAGGAGAGCATAGAGGAGGAACAGAGAGAGAGAGAGAGATGTGCAGCAGACTCCATGTACAGAAGTTCTGAACTAATACGAGAAAGTTGTGATTCAGACTCATGGTGTTCATATATTCTCTGTGTATGCATCTTTGAATGTTATGTTCATGAATGTTTTACTCTTTCTGTTGTACATTTGCTTTTATGGTATGTATGAATGATTTCTTGTTGAATGTTTGAAATCTAAGAGAGAGAGAGAGAGTAAAAAGAATGAGTTTCAATTGTTTCTCTATCTGAGCAAGAGTTCCTACAAGGAGTGCAGACGAATTTGTCCACAAGGAGTGCGTTGACAAGGTGTTCAGAGGGTTGTCTCTGAAAGCTCAGACTATATAGCTTTTGTTCTCATTCACACAAAGGTGCAGTCAGGCACAGAAGCGTGCAAGGAGCGCGTAGAACGAGGAAAATCTCAGAGTTTCGAACCTGAGTAAAGTATTGAGATATCTTCGTTGCAAAGTGTACGCAAGGTCGAAGAGCCTTCAACACTTCAAGTGTTTGAAGGTTTCCGCAAGGAGTGAGTGCAAGGTTCTTCTTTAAGACTCGAAGTTGTGAGAAAGCTCAGGAAGGATAAAGCCTTTGAAACTGTTGAAGGCAGTACAAGGAGTTGGTGCATATTGAGTGATTAGAAGGCATCGGAAGTTTGTGCCACGAATTTATAAGTACGGGGAAGAATCCTTGGTTCACTTCGCAGGAATCGTCAGAGGGAAGGAACACACAGTCAAAATTCTCTGTAGAGAATTAGCCAAATCTCGTCAGTCGTCCGATCTGAAAAAGAAGCAAGGAGGTTACGACTGGGTTGCCAAGGTGCAAGCTTAGAAGATTGTGAACCGTCGGATCTTCACTTAGATACCCGTCAGCCATCCGATCTAACAGGAGTTGCATGGGGTTTAAAACCTCTCAAGCCGAGCAAAGGTCCCGAAAGGTATCGGGGTATCGAAGTGTCGGAGTTTGGAATATCGAAAGTCCTGCAGACAAGAGATCGGGTAAATACACAGTGAAAACCTCGAAGCAAATCAGAACCATCCATCTGTTGGGACATGTGGCAGGAATCGAGAGCCATCGGCATCTCGAAAGTCTAGAGACCAAGAGTCCGAGACCTTTTGAGTCCCGAAACAGCGAAAGGATTTCATCTATGGATCTAAGGAAGGACGTGTGTCGCGCGATCATCCAATTCGGAGATCCGGGCACCGGAAGTCACATAAGTGAGTGTTTTTTACTTTTCATTTGGTGAAGTCCGAGGTTTGATCTGAACCGTCCATCCATTTGGGACACGTGTTGGAAATCCAAGAAGTCGTGGTTCGGCGTTTCACGAATCCTGAAGACAGGAAACACTTACATTTCGGAACTGCGAAGTCCGAAATCCCGATAAGGAGGAAAGCTCCGTTATGGGGTCCAGGTGACGTCATCTCGTCATATCAGGAAATTGGAATTCGAGAGATCTGAAGAATCGAGGGCAAATGCATTTCGGCATTTGAAATCCCGAAATCCCGAAAGGAGATAGGACTGCGGTCATATAAAAGGGAGGTCGTATGGACCCAAAAGTCTAGCCCAAGGGACTAGCAGAAGTTGAAGCATCTCGGGATATCGGAGATCAGAAAATTGGGAAGGCAAAGGGTTGCGACATCGGGGATTGTGAAACCCCGAAGCCTGAAATTTTATTTGTCTGTTGTGAACGAAAAAGCGATCGGGCCTAAAGGCTATAAGGAGCAGAAAAGACCTATGGGTCAATTTTAATAGAGATTCCAGTGGAGAATCGAAGGAGCACTCTGGCTCGAGGGAAAAATTAGAACGATCCTTAATATCGAGAGGTCAGCACAGAGGCCTTTGCCGAGGCAGAGGGTGCGTCTGCATCAGTTTTGGTATCAAAGCCCAGAAAGGATTCTTTGCTTTCTGTAGTAAGGAAAAGGAAAATTTCACCATGCCACCTAGAAGAAGGGACATGCAAACACCCAATCCGCCAGAGGAAAGGGAAATACCAAGAAGAAGAGGTAGGCAGGTGCCTGACCCAACCATGGCAAGGGAAATGCGGGATTTACGCACCAGACTTGAAGACATGGAGACATCACAGAGACGCACAGTCAGTATTGGGGATCTTAGTGATTCCGGAAGCGAAGTGGAAGTTGAACATGAAGAAGAAGAAGTTGCAGCTGAAGATGCAGCAAACGAACGTTTGATTAGGGCTATTTCAAGAATGGGTGCCAGGGCAAAAATGGACATTCCAGTTTATGAGGGAAACCTGGATGCTGAAGAGATTTTAGACTGGATTAGTGCTCTGGACACTTACTTTGACTACGAAGATGTCAAGGAATACAAGAAGGTCAGACATGTTGTCACGAGACTAAAAGGACATGCAGCATTGTGGTGGGATGAACTACAAGCTGACAGACACTGCAAAGGCAAGCAGAAAATCAAGAGTTGGGATAGAATGATCGTGAAGATGAAGGCGAAATTCATCCCCAGAGATTACCAGATCGCTCTATTCAGGAGGATGCAAAACCTGAGACAGAAGTTGATGACAGTGAAAGAATACACTGAAGAATTCTACAGGTTGAACATCAGGGCAGGTCATCGAGAGAGTGATGATGAAAAAGTTGTCAGATACCTGAATGGCCTGAGATATGACATTCAGGATGAGATGAGCATGGTAACCATCCAAACGGTGGAAGATGCTTATCAAGTGGCTCTAAAGGCTAAAGAGAAGCTGAGCCGAAAACAGGGTCAAAGAGGCCGAGGCAGAAGTCAAGCCAGGGGAAAATCAGTTGTCCCAGACAAAAATTAGAAACCCAAGGAGGACTGTAAGAAACCTCAGGCTCAGATTGAAAGAGGTGGAACCTCACAGTGAGGGAAGCACACTGAACAAAGAGGAGACTATGCTGATAATAATATTTTTCCTCGTACTAGAGGTAGAGGAAGATGAAGAGGTGGAGTAATAAAATGCTTCATGTGTGGAAAGAATGGACACAAATCTTATGAATGTCCAGATAAGAAGAAAGAGAGTGGAGAGACTCACATCGCCAAAGCACAAAGGCGGAATGTTGAGGCAGAGGATGTTGAAGGCGTAAGATCGTTGATGATGCGAAAAGTTCTTTTGACACCACAGAAGGAGGTGGAGAACCTGGTACAAAGGAACAGACTTTTTCGGACTGCTTGAAAAACCAAGGACAGGGTATGCAAGGTCATTGTGGACAGTGGTAGCACAGACAATCTCGTTTCAATGGAGATGGTAGAAAAGATAGAGTTGGAGATGATTGAATATCCAAGTCCATATAGAGTTTCATGGCTACAAAAGAGACATCAGGTAAATGTCACTAAACATTGTTTAGATGAATTTAAGATAGGAGGATATAATGATAAGATACTCTGCGATGTTATTCCTATGGATGTTTGTCATTTATTGTTGGGTAGACAGTGGCAATATGACAGAAATGTGATTCGTGATGGGAGGATGAACACATACACCCTAGAAAAGAATGGGAGAACTCATATGTTGCTTCCAATCAAAGATAAGGAAGCGAAACCTGAAGTAAGCAACATTGTGCTTCTCATGAGTGGGAAAGAACTTCTTAACGAGGTCAAGAAGAAGGAGGAACCAAAATTCATTGTAGTCAGGAAACCGAGAATTGTTTTGACCAACACAAGAGTGGATGATTTACCAGAAGAGGTTCAAGAACTATTGGAAGAGTTCGCTGACATAGTAGTGGACGAACTACCTCGTTCGTTACCACCAATCAGAAGTGTGAGTCATCATATTGATCTCATACTTGGAGCTAGTTTTCCAAACAAAGCCACGTACAGGCTGATTCCACAAGAGAATGAAGAGGTCAAAAGACAAGTCCAGGATTTTTTGGACAAAGGGTTGGTTAGAGAAAGCTTGAGCCCATGTGTTGTTCCAACAGTACTCAGTCCAAAGAAAGACGGAGGTTGGAGGATGTGTATTGATTCAAGAGAAATTAACAAGATAACCATCAGGTATAGATTTCCATTGCCAAGGATGGATGATCTAATGGATTGCTTAAGTGGAGCAAAATATTTTTCGAAGATTGATTTGAAAAGTGGATATCACCAGATTCGTATGAGGGAAGGTGATGAATGGAAAACAACCTTCAAGACTAATGAAGGGTTGTATGAATGGATTGTTATGTCGTTTGGCTTAACAAATGCGCCAAGTACCTTTATGAGGTTTATGAACGAAGTCCTAAGGGAGTTCATCGGGAAATTTTTCATCGTGTATCTGGATGACATACTGATTTTCAGTAAAACAAAGGCAGAGCATCTGAAACACTTGGCTATTGTGATGAAGAGATTACAGCAAAAGAAGATGTTGATAAACGTGAGGAAATCCTCATTAATGAAGACATAGCTCATCTACTTGGGATTTGTTATTTCTACAGATGAGTTGAGGATGGATCTAGATAAGGTGGAAGTAATCAAGAATTGGCCATCACCGAAGAGTATATTCGAGGTGAGGAGATTTCACGGATTAGCTAGTTTCTACCAAAAGTTCATCAGGAATTTTAGTGGAATTAGTGCACCGATGATGGATACAGTGAATAAAAGACACAAGTCTTTTCACTGGACAGAAGAGGCTGAGAAGAATTTTATCCTGTTGAAGAGGAAGATCACGGAGCAACCAATTATGGTGTTACCAGATTTCAAAAAGACATTTCAGGTGAAATGCGATGCAAGTGGATTTGCCATAGGGGTAGTCCTGAGTCAAGAGGATAGGCCGATAGCATACTTCAGTGAGAAGTTGAATGAAGCAAAGGTGAAGTACTCCACACATGACAAGGAGTTCTATGTTATCATCCAGGCATTGAAGAAATGGAGGCATTACTTGGTTCCCAAAGAGTTTGTCTTATACAGTGATAATCTTGCACTGCAGTTTGTGACTCAACAGGAAAAGTTGAATCAGAGACATGTTAAATGGGTTGAATATATGCAAAATTTCACTTTTGTGATTAAACATATTTCTGGAACTGTTAACAAAGTTGTTGATGCTTTGAGAAGGAAGTGTTTGCTATTGCAGGAGTTCAAAGTCAAAACATTGGGTTTTGATGACCTCAGGGACATGTACAAGGATGATCTAAATTTCAAGGAGGCGTATGAAGCAGCTGAGAATTCAATCCTCAGAGACAGAAGACAATGGACATAATACATGGTCTAGGAGGGATTACTATTTGAGGGTAATCAACTTTGTATTCCAAAATGCTCCATGAGGGAGAACCTGCTGAAAGAGAAACATAGTGGTGGATTAGCAGGACACTTTGGTCATGACAAGACATTTGAAAAATTGAATGAGTCATATTTTTGGCCAGGAATCTAGGCAGATGTCAAGAGGTTTGTGGACAGATGCAGAATTTGCTAGCATTCAAAAGGAAAGAGATAGAATGCAGGATTTTATCGACCATTGCCCATACCTGAGAGGCCGTGGGATGCAATCAACATGGATTTTATATTGGGTTTGCCAAGAACAAAAAGAGAATTTGACTCAATCTTTGTGCTGGTGGATAGATTCTCCAAGATGGCACACTTCATCCCATGTCAAAAAACCAGTGACGCAACCCACATTGCGAGTCTGTTTTTCAAAGAAGTCATTCGACTTCAGGGCTTACCAAGGAGCATAGTTTCGAATCGAGACACTAAGTTTGTGGGACACTTTTGGAGGAACTTATGGAAGAAGCTGGGAACTAACTTGTCGTTTAGTTTAGCTTATCATCCTCAGATGGATGGACAAACAGAAGTGGTAAACAGAAGTCTGGGAGACTTGTTGAGAACCCTGCTGACAGAACACCACAGCTAGTGAGACAACATATTACCATAGGCGAAGTTTGCTTATAATGATTCAATCAACAGAAGTACAGGGCAGAGTCCATTTCAGATTGTCTATGGCATATAGCCGAGGGGAATTTCTGAACTAAGAGATTCAGAACAGAATGCGACTAGAAGTGCTAGTGCAGAAGATTTTGCAGAGGCGATGAAGGAACTTCACATCTAGGTGAAGGAACGTTTACAGAATTCAAACCAGGAGTATAAGCGAAGAGCAGATCAACGCAGGAGACAACTTCAGTTTGAGGTTGGTGATTTGATTCTGGCAGACCTGAGAAAGGAAAGGTTCCCGAAGGGAACATATAAAAAACTAAAGATGAAGAAGATTGGACCGTGTAAGATCTTGAAGAAATTTGGGGCAAATGCTTATGAGATTGAATTACCCGATGGGATCGGAATTTATTCGATATTCAATGTCTCATATTTGTACCCATACAAAGCTGAGGAAGTAGGAACAAATGATGAACAGTCAGAGGTTCAGTGGAAAAAGCATATGCCAATTGCAGAAAAGCCGCATATGGAGCGCATACTGGACAAAAGGGCCGACAAGAAGACCATACGAAGGGAATACTTTGAATACTTGGTCAAGTGGAAAGGACATCCAGTTGAAGATGCCAACTGGGAAAATGAAATAGAGATTCAGAAGCATGGGAAGACCGTGCGAGAGCTCATGGACAGAAGCCCATGAAAATTTTCAAGTGAGGGAGTATGATGTAGGAGCATCGTCAACGTCAAGCGAGCGTGGGGCAACCACAACACATTTTGAGCACATGATACATTGTTTAAAAAATTTTGAAGATTGGATGGGCCAAACTAAAATGTGATAGTTAAGGAGAGGCATACTAATAGATTGTAATTAGACCTTGAGCGACCCGCTCTCGTCTGAAGGAGTAAGAAAGCATTTATGTTAGTAGGTAGTTTTAATGCATAAATTAGACAGTTTAGAATGAGAGAGGGAAAATGGAATATAGACACCCTCATTGTGTATTGTAACATTATGATGAAGAGTAAGGAGAGCATAGAGGAGGAACAGAGAGAGAGAGAGAGCTGTGTAGCAGACTCCATGTACAGAAGTTCTAAACTAATACGGGAAAGTTGTGATTCAGACTCATGGTGTTCATATATTCTTTCTGTATGCATCTTTGAATGTTATGCTCATGAATGTTTTACTCTTTCTACTGCACATTTCTTTTATGCTATGTATGAATGATTTCTTGTTGAATGTTTGAAATCTAAGAGAGAGAGAGAGAGAGTAAGAAGAATGAGTTTCAATTGTTTCTCTATCTGATCAAGAGTTCCTGCAAGGAGTGCAGTCGAATTTGTCCACAAGGAGTGTGTTGACAAGGTGTTCAGAGGGTTGTCTCTGAAATCTCAGACTAGATAGATTTTGTTCTCATTCACACAGAGGTGCAGTCAGGCACAGGAGCGTGCAAGGAGCGCGTAGAACGAGGAAAATCTCAGAGTTTTGAACCTGAGTAAAGTATTGAGAGACCGCCACTGCAGAGTGTATGCAAGGTCGAAGAG
This sequence comes from Picea engelmannii, assembly GCA_009831015.1. Lineage (NCBI taxonomy): Eukaryota > Viridiplantae > Streptophyta > Pinopsida > Pinales > Pinaceae > Picea > Picea engelmannii. The sequence continues at coordinate 32,852 of ML843172.1, forward strand.
CATTCAACACTTCAAGTGTTTGAAGGTTGCCACAACGAGTGCGTGCAAGGATCTTCTTTAAGACTCGAAGTTGTGAGAAAGCTCAGGAAGGATAAAGCCTTTGAAACTGTTGAAGGCAGTACAAGGAGTTGGTGCATATTGAGTGATTAGAAGGCATAAAAAGTTTGTGCCACAGGTGGATAAGTCCGGGGAAGAATCCTTGGTTCACTTTGTAGGAATCGTCAGAGTGAAGGAACAGACGGTCGAAATTCTCTGTAGAGAATTAGCGAAATCCTGTCAGTCGTCCGATCTGAAAAAGAAGCGAGGTTACGACTGGGTTGCCAAGGTGAAATCTTAGAAGATTGTGAACCATCGGATCTTCACTTAGATACCCATCAGCCATCCGATCTGACAGGAGTTTCACGGGGTTTAAAACCTCTCAAGCCGAGCGAAGGTCCCGAAAGGTATCGGGGTATCGAAGTGTCGGAGTTCGGAATATCGAAAGTCCTGCAGACAAGAGATCGGGTAAATACACAGTGAAAACCCCGAAGCAAATCAGAACCGTCCATCTGTTGGGACATGTGGCAGGAATCGAGAGCCATCGGCATCTCGGAAGTCTAGAGACCAAGAGTCCGAGACCTTTTGAGTCCTGAAACAACGAAAGGATTTCAGTTGTGGATATAAGGAAGGACGCGTGTCGTGTGATCATCCAATTCGGAGATCCGGGCAGCGGAAGTCACATAAGTGAGCATTTTTTACTTTGCATTTGGTGAAGTCCAAGGTTTGATCTAAACCATCCATCCATTTGGGATGCGTGTCGGAAATCCGAGAAGTCGGGGTTCGACGTTTCGCGAATCCTGAAGATAGGAAACACTTACATTTCAGAACTGCGAAGTCTGAAATCCCGATAAGGAGGAAAGCTTCGTTATGGGGTCCAGCTAACGTCATCTCGTCATATCGAGAAATCAGAATTCGAGAGATCAGAAGAATCGATCCCGAAAGGAGATAGGACTGCGGTCATATAAAAGGGAGGTCGTATGGACCCAAAAGTCTATCCCATGGGACTAGCAGAAGTTGAAGCATCTCGGGATATCGAAGATGAGGAAATCGGGAAGGAAAAGGGTTGCGACATCGGGGATTGTGAAACCCCGAAGCCCAAAATTTTATTTGTCTGTTGTGAACGGAAAAGCGATCTGGCCTAAAGGTTGTAAGGAGCAGAAAAGACCTGTGGGTCAATTTTAATAGAGATTCCATTAGAGAATCGAAGGAGCACTCCGGCTCGAGGGAAAAATTAGAATGATCCTTAAGACCGGGAGGTCAGAGCAGAGGGTGCATTTGCGTCAGTCTGGTAGATTGTTGATGTACCATAGACAATGATTCCCCTTGTGGGCAGTGTGGGGGATTGGTTTAGGATAGTCATTCTTCTTGGCAATCACTCTGAGTAGTGGTCAAGTAGAATGGTTTGCCTCGTCAGGCAGTCATTCTTTCGAAGTTCACAGTTGTGAGTAGTTTCAAAGAATGTTATGTTTTGGAGGTTGGTGCAAGACAATCATTTCCTTAGGAAATGGTCCGGACAGTCATTCCCTAGGGCATACTTATTCTCTCCAGGTTGCACTATAATTAGTGCCAGAGGAATGGCCCAGTTAGGAGAATGGTCCAGATTGCACTATGATTACTGCCAGAGGAATGGCCCAGTTAGGAGAATGGTCCAGATTGCACTATGATTAGTGCCAGAGGAATGGCCAAGTTAGGAGAATGGTCCAGGTTCAGCAATCAGGGACAGGCATTCCCTAGGGCAGACTCATTCTCTCCAAGTTTCACTATGATTAGTGTCGGAGGAATGGCCTAGTTAGGTGAATGGTCCAGGCTCAGAAACCAGGGACAATTATTCTTCTATGCTTGGGAAGAATAGTCCAGATAGCCCATGGATGATGTTTTACTTTTTTAGGGCAGATTCTCTTCCAGATCTCACATATGTGAGTGGAAGAATGTCCCAGATGACTTAGTTTGTATCATGATATTGTTTATGCAGATGATATGATTGTTGTAGGGATTATATGTCTCTGGATAGTAGTTGTGTTATAATGTGGTGGATGTGATCTACTGAGAGTAATTGTGTGTCACTCGTTAGTAGCAGTGTTCTACTGAGGGTGGTTGTGTACCACTCGATAGTAGTTGTATACTACTATGAATAGACACAGTTGTGTTCTATTGGATGGCATTGTTCTGATTGCCATGGAGATTATCTAGTTGGATAGTGATGATGGTGCTCGTGATTTGATCGTGAGATAACCTGTGTGGCTATTATGATGTTACTAGTTGAATGGTTTATTTGTGCTCAAGACCATTGCATTTAATACATCCCTAGCTAGGAGGGAGTGTTGATATTATGGTAGTTGTGGGAGGTATTGACCTCCACTTGTAACCTTTAACGAGACTAGAATATTCCAGGAAGCAAGAGAAAACCCTAAAGCCTCGGATAATAACCCTAGAAGACAAGTCAGCTTAATAGAATAATTAATATTGAGTTATTAGCCTCCAGAAAGAGAAGTCAATCCAGTTAAGTGAGATAGAGTATGTAAAGCCCTAAATAATGGCTCATTACCCCTTAATTGGGGCATATTACATTAGTAATGTTATTTTATTTATGTCGGCTTTAGTCCATTAGTTGTAATTATACATCCTAGTCTCCCATATATACCAAGGAGACATTTTCATTTGGAATCATCTTGTAATTGTACATTTATGTGGGCATAAGGAGGTTGCCCCTGTTGATTAAGGTTGGTTTTCATTGATGTCAAACCTTGAAGAAAGCCCCGCAACACAAAGGTTTGGGTAATGGACCCAATATTGTTTGATGTAAAGATGACTAATTATTGTCTTGTCATGGTTGATAAGAAGTAAATATGGATGAACTCCAAAGTGGTCCCCTTATGGTGAAAGCCCTCACGGGAAGACGCTTTGCGAAGTAAGAGAACCCATGCTTAATTGTGGAATAATGATATGAAGGAAAATGAATTTGCCAGGTAAACTATCCTAGATGGATATTTCTTGTCATTCCATTTCCATTGGTATGTGGAACGCCACATAACTCCTCACAGTTAGAGAGTTGTGTCCATGAGAAGTTGGAGACCCCAGGTTTGGGTAATGGACCCAAGTTTGTTTGATGGATAAAGGTATGAGTTATGATATATTTTTAGATAATACTATTCTATATGGATAGTACATGTCATTCAATTTATTTTGGTATGTGGAACATCACATAACTCCTCACGGTTTGACAGTTATGGCCTTACGAAGTTCGAGGACCCTCATATGTCATCTAGAAGCCCCAAAAGGTCGAAGTAGTCAAAGTGGTTTAAGAGATTTTTAAAGGTAAATAATAAAGTGAAGTAATGAGTGTATTATAATTCAAAGTGAATACAAAATAAATTATTTCAACAATAAATTTAATGGGGAAATTAGAAGTGGGTTAACCCTTAAATAAGGAAAGTGGGGTCAAGTGACCTAGAAGATGTTTTTAAGGAAGCTACTTGGAGAGTATAAATAAGAGGTAAGGCTCTCTCATTTTAATCACACTTGAGAATATTGAATATATATAGGTGTCTGAGGTAACCAAGGATATCTAAGCCGAAATTCTGAGGGAAGGTGAAGAAAAGAAGGCCGAAATGCAAGGAATGATAAAAAAAATTGATGGTGCTTTCCAAGGTATGTTATTTACAGGTCATCTCACCATTTTCGCTATAAATTTTTTTTCTATAATGATTCAGACCATGAAATTGCTATGTAATTGAGAAAAAATATCCAAGTATCTGTGGTAAAAAAATCAACTTTTGGGTCATTGTATTTTTGGAGTTACACTCCGTGGAAAATAGGGTTTGTGGCTAGTCCTGAAACTCATCAAAAACAGGTGTTTCGGGTTAAAACGTCATAACTTCTTCATAACAGATCCAAATTCAATGAAACCAAATGTTTTAGTTAGGGTACATTCTTTAGTATGTTGTGTAACAGTTTCATATCAATTCAACAAATATTCTGTGCAAGGTACGCTCTACAAGGTCGCTCTCTAGAATAAGCCAGAATTCAACAAGGTGTGTCATTTTTGCTATAACTCCTTTTATGAGTAGTGACACTTGGAGGAATTGCATAAAACAAACTGAAGAACATTGTGTATCAGTTTCATATATTTATACATTACAAGTACAAATTTATGATTACTTCAAGCTAGGTTTGTTGACTAATCCAAAACTAGGCATGTGAGACTAAAGAAAAGTTTGATGAAAATGCTAGTCTCTTGTTGTTGAATTTAAGGAAGGTTTGCAGGAATGTGATCATATACACCAGGTCTATTACATAGCTACAAATCAGATTTGGATGATGAAATTGATGAGGGCGTTTGGTTAAGGTACATGGTTGAGACAAGTAGTTGATGAGTTGGCACATACATGAGGTGTATAGTTGATGATGTTGGTACATATTGATGAGTCATAGTTGATGAGTAGTTGACACATGATTGGTACATACTTGGTGCATGGTCGAGGCACTTGTTTATGGTACAGGTTGATTACAGATTGAGGTACAAGTTTATGCATGGTTCAGATTTATTGGTACAGGTTTACAGTGGTATATCTCACAGTGACAGGTTGACAGTGGTTCCATCATTCTACTTCTACTTCAGGGTGGTAGGATGAGGCAAGGACAGGTGGTTGTAGCCACCTTCTGGTTGTATCCGGAGAACATAGGGGGTTGTAGCCTCCTTCTGCTTGTAGCCAGAGAATTGGGTTGTTGGAGCTTCCCTCGGGTTGTAGCTTGAGAAACTAGGGGGTTGGAGGCTCCTTCCAGTTGTAGCTGGAAAATAGAGGAAGTCGGTGCTTCCAGTGAATGTAATTCTTCAAGACATATAAGAAAAATCATTCTGTGGTTTTCTCTCGATTTGGGTTTCCATGTAAAACACTGGTGTATTGTGTATGTGTATGTTTGTTCATTTGATCATTGCTTATTTACTCTGCAGTTATTGGATGATAATGCTTCATTGATATAACACTTGGATTATATGGTTAAAAAGGATTAAATTTCTCTATTACTGATTCACCCCCCCCCCCTCTCAGTAATCCAACAATTGGTATCAGAGCAGGTTACTTCAGAAATCGGTTTAACCACTGAAAGGTAGATCATGGAGAGTACCAACTCATATAAAAATGGAATACCAAATTTTGATGGACAGAAGTATGTTTTTTGGAGCATAAGTATAAGGACATCTATACGGACACAGGGATTTCAAGTTTGGCAATCAATTGTAGATGGATACACAGCACCAACAGTTCCACCAACAAATGACAAAGCAGTAAAACTTGGTGAGAATAATTCCAAAGCCACAAATGCACTTTTGAATGGTCTCGGTGATACAGTATTCACCAAAGTTGCACACTGTAAATCCACTAAAGAGATTTGGGACAAGCTTCAAAATATTTATGAAGGAGATACAAAAGTCAAAGCAGCAAAGCTTCAGACGTACAGAGGTCGGTTCGAACAACTAAAAATGAAGGAAGATGAAGATATCGTTGCCTACTTCTTACGATTCGATGAAACAGTGAATGAAATCATAGGATTGGGAGAAGAAATTGAAGAATCTGTAATTGTTCAAAAGATACTAAGATCTCTTCCTATGAGATTCAACCCTAAGATATCAACACTAGAAGAAAGATCGGATATGGGCTCAATAAGCATGGACGAACTGCATGGAATCTTCACAGCATATGAAATGAGAACTGTGCAGGAAAATCCAGATGTAAAAGAAGCAGCCTTCAAGGCATCCAAAAAATCAAAGCAAAAGAAAAAAGAACAAGAAGAATATAGCAGCAGTAGTGACGCCTCGGAAGATGATGAAGAAGTGGCCAACTTCGTCAAAAAACTAAACAAGGGAACCAACGGTAGGTATAGAGGTAAGATTCCTTTAATTTGTTTTAATTGTGATGGTATTGGTCATTTTGCTAACAAATGTCCTCATAAGAAAAAGAGAAATGATGAAGGTTACTCAAAAGGAAAACACACATATAA
>ML843173.1:0-27286 GCA_009831015.1 Picea engelmannii
GAATCCATTCACAGAAGAAGAAATTGAACATAAGTGAAGGGATTGTTCACTCCATGAAGATATCACTGGAAGAACTTTACAATGGAACCTCAAAAAAAGTTAATGTGCTCTAAATACAAGAATAAAGGGTCAAATATGGTGCTTCAATAGAATACTACAGGTGTCAAGGATATGCTATAAAAATATGAGCATGTTTCCTTCAAAGAACCTCATGTACCACCCACCTCACACATCTTCTGGAGAAACTTCTCATTAGTTGTCTAATTGGGCATGTTATGAACAAAACCCATGTCGTAGAATTTTAAAATTCATTTCCATCACTCCAAAATCTTTATAAGAAAATCACTATCTGATTTGGACGCCTTTTTAAATTAAAATCAATTAATAAACAAAAAATTCAGAATTTGTGTTAATTAAATGAAGAGGTGCAATGTTTTATTATTAAAAAGATTCATTATTTCAATATCATATACCTCTTGAGGGACTATATAAATAAATAAAAATGTTAAGAAGGAATGTTTCTTTACACTCTACATTAGAAGATTAAAAGAAGGAACAAAGTCCAAGAAAGAAATTGTAACATTTTATGCAGTGAGGGTGGTAGGGAGAAGATTGGGAAGATTGCAGTCCTCTACAGGTTAAAGCCTATTTCACAAGGGAGTTGGTACTTCCTAGAGTTGGTGCTCTGAAGCAAGGGATTTTGTTCTTCCTAGAGTTAGTGCTATGAAACAAGGGATCCGATGCTCTAAAACCAGAGGATTGGTGTCTCCTTGAGTTAGTGCTCCAAAGAAGGGAGATTGGTGTCTCTCACACAATTGTAACTTGTACTTGTTATTGTTATATTTAAATTTTTGTGTCCAATACATTATTGTTGATCAATTGTTATGATTAATTAATTTGTTAGTTAATAATTGTTAAATTTTAAAAAATAATAAAATAAGCAATATTGATTCACCCCCCCTCTCAGTATTGGCCCACAGTTCAACAAAAGGCTCAATGTGCATCAATCTTCCCAAAGTTATACTATTGGATGTGGGTGTCCTTGAAAGCATGCATTCCAACCTATTTGTGCTACCCTTCTTATAATTAATGACTATATGAAATTATTGTAAAAACCCCACCCACTTGTAATGCTTGGTTTGTTGTAGCTTACTTTGGGCCTACAAATACTATAGTGGATGGTGATCTTTGTGGATGATTATCTCATTTCCCATAAGATAAGTATTCCACTTCTTGATAACTTGAACCGAGGTATAGAGTTCCTTGTCACAGGTAGGATATTTGAGAATTTATCCTTGAAATAGTTTAGAATGAAAACACACGAGCCTTCCTCCTTGCATCATAACTGCTCCGATGACATACACACTTACATTTGTCTAAGGATTTTTCAAGTTTAGTAATGGGATACATGGTGCTTGAATGTTATTTCTTTTTATCTCATCAAAATTCTTTTTCTAATTCTCCCCCCACTAAAAACTCTTACCACTCATTGTTATGGTAAGGCGTGTTGTAGCTACCTGTGAAAATGAAGATATGAACTTCTTTAGTTATTTTTCTACCCCAAAAAATCTCCTAAATTTAGTGAATTTTGTAGGAACTGACCATTCCATGATGGCCTCCATTTTTGCGGGATCTATATTGAGTTCAACTCCACTAATAACATACCTCAAATACACCAAATATTATTGATAAAACTCACATTTATTGAGGTTAGCTAGTAGTTGGTGCTTCTTGAGAGTCTCTAACACCTGAATGGGATGTGAGATGTCTTCCTCATAGGTATAAATATAAAAAAAATAAATCATTCAAATAGACTATAAAAAATTAATCTATATATGGGCATAATACATCATTCATCAGTCTCATAAATTTAGTTCTTGCATTAGATAAACCAAATGGTATGACCAACCATTCATATAAACATTTCCTTTTCTTGAAAGCACTCTTCCAAGTGTCTTCTTCCTCAACACGTACCTTGTGGTATCTCGATTTGAGATCTAACTTGGTAAAATATTTTTCCTGTTGCAACTGATATAACAAATCATTGATCCTTAGCAGAGGTTGTCAATTGTTTAGTCCAATCTTGTTCAATTATTTGTAGTCGATACACATTCACCAAGGCACATATTTCTTTTTTTTAAATATGATAGGTGACCCACAAGGTCATGTCCTTAATAAAATCACACCTTGCTCCAACAACTGGTGCAACTGCCTCTTCACTTTATTTTCTTTTAGAACATAATATATATAATTCCCAATATTTGGCAGTAGGGAGTCTGGAAATAACAATGGTTGGTGCTCCACTTCCCTCTTGGGTGGTATCCTTTTAGTCTCTTGTAATACTCCGTTGTATGCCTACATAAGCTCCTCCAAATGATGTTTCTTCTTTTTAGTACACCGCTCCAGGGATGCTTTCACTCTTATCGACTCATACTCAATATGGTTTCGATTAAGAAAAGTAAAACATATTTATTACTGGAACTAATCAACTTCTTGGCTTGGTTGGCACTTACGAGTGAAATATTTTACTTTCATTTATGAGATTTGATTATGTACGACTTCCCATCTTTGATTAGTCGGTACAGGTTGGGTATCCACATGAAAATTTTATCCCTCATATACATGCAAAGGCTTCCAAGCACTACTCCACATATGTCAAGGGGTACTACATCCAATTCCACTTTATCAATAAAATTGGCACTTACAAAAAATTTAATCTTACATTGTTCCATTACCTTGATCTGTACATGATTTTTTACCCTTCCCAAGATATATGGTATAGCATGTTCATGAATATCCAACCCAATCTTTCTTACTAGATCAACTTCTATGAGATTATCCTGTGAATTGGAGTAAAAAAAAAGTGAATATCTTGGTCTTCTTGACCTATATCTTGATGTGGAAGAATTCAATAATATCCTTCTCTTCCTAGTGATGAAGACTACTTAGATTCACCTCCTTCTACACTGATGTACAAATAATAGTCTCATCCACATCAACATTTATTTCAAACTGATTGATGGAATCCATGGCTATAAGATTATTTTTCTTTGCGTCCTTCTTTCAGTTCTTTGGGTTCATCTCTAGATGTAGTTTCCATCACTTTTCCTCAGTCTCTCCATAAACATTGCAATGGTTACAATGGTTGCTAGGATCCTTTCAATGATGTGTAGTGTATTTTGTATTCTTATCATTTCCCCCTTTCCAGTTATTTTCCCCCTCCTTGGAATATTCCTTGTGCTCTTCCTTCTTGAAACCTTTGGATTCCATTTCTCATGGCCTATGTTTTCTAGATAGTGTTCCTATAAACATGACTCTTCCATTTTCATTGGCTTGAAAAGCATCACTTCCTTTCGTATATGACTATGTAGAACCCAAATATGCTTAATTAGTAAACACGGTTTCTTCAGAGAGATAATGAGCATGATGACCATATTTGTGAACTCAGTGGTGTACGCACACACTTCCTATGATGTTTCTTAATGTAATGTTAACAAATCCATTGGCCCTATACATACCCAATCAGATAGAGTTGGGACTCAATTAGGATTTTGAAATCCTCCCACTTAGTTACTATAGGATCACCTTCTAGCCTAAGTGTTCCCATATGGATTTCCCACTAGGTAAAAGCATGGCCCTCTAAATTTAGTTTGGAAACACATATCTTTCGTTCCTCATCTTTGTGGTGAATGTTGAAATAAACTTCTAGTTGTTGAAACCAATGATTTTTTTTTAATGAATCGATCTCACCTTGGTGTGGCTTTGTGTCCACTTTTTATTCTATATTGAATAAATATTATGAAGATTTTATGGTGTTGGAACTCGACTGCTCTTTCTCGTGTTCTTTTTGCAACTCCTTTTCAGGGTGTTCATCATCACTCGGTATCCTGTCTGATCTAATCTCTAATTTTGAGCCTCCAAATGATCTAAAAAGCCTGATATTACTTGATAGATCCTCCACGAGGAGGGACATATTGTGAGATATGTTAGGTAATTTCTCTTTATACCTCACAAGTATTTCCCATATTGGATATTGACGGATTTTATGAACAAACTCGTCTACCATGGCTAGGGCTCTACTCTCTTTTATTCAAATGAAAGTACAAAGAAAGAGGCACTCTTTATGTATTTTCCTTTGACAATGTATCCTATATGGATGGTACATAATATTTCCTCCTCTCTTATGCATTGAAAATAAAACTCCTAGTTGCACTGTTCAACTATAAAACAAATAAAATGCTAAAATATGGAACCCCTTCTCCTCCTAGCAACCCAATATTTAGCATTGCTTAATATCCATCTAGGGGTAGTTTTTTTAATTCCTCAACCCTCAATTATGATAATATTTTGGACCTTATATAATTATTGAATGTCCATACATGGTCATCTCCATCTGTGTGAGTAATAGGCACTGACGTGGCATCATCAACATGGTAGGTCAAATTGTGAGAATCATAAATTTTTCATAAGAGCTCCAATTGATGTGATGTTTGCACCATTGGAAAGGTATCAATGTGTAGAATAACATCAAGGGATCCAAGATAAATATATGAAATTTTTGACCCAAAAAAATGTCATTTGATTCCTCAAAATGGCTCTAGAAGATTACATGCCTCAATTTTCCAAACTAGGACCTATCATTACAATGACCCTACAAGCTTATTCCTCCATTTTTTACCATTATGAAAGCATAGAGATAGATGAAAAATAATATAATAATCCAATATGGGTCATACCTCCCCATGTAGGGAGGTGTTTGGTCCCCAAATATATATTGAATGTGATGATAAAAGTTTTCCTCTACCGTTTCTTTTCCTGAAAGTGCCTCTTTCAACCCAATATGCCAAAGGTCATTTTTCCTTTGTCTTGTAGTTTTGTACTTCTTCTGCAAAATGTTTTCCTCTGCTAACTCTTCCAGAGAATCTGGTGCAAAGTCCTCTATGGAAGGTAGGAGATGTTCCTCTTCTTGATCCAACATTGAAGGCTCATAGAGTTTGATATTCTCCACATTCACTACTAAGTAAATGTGCATGTATGGGGGTATATTAAGTCTCTATGCATTATATCCTACTTTCTCCAATATCTAAAAAGGTTCATACCACAAAGTTGTGATCTTCTTACCAGGACCTTGTAGTCTTTCCTTGTTCATCTTTAACCAAACAATGTCTCCCACTCTTAATGAATTCTTGTTTCTGTTTTGATAATGTGTGGCCTTGTATTTTTCATGTGACTTATTCAACGTCAGTTTTACTTGCAAATGGATTTTGCTAATCCTCTCAATAATTTTTTTTTTCTCTCAATGCATCTCCTATGAGGTCATCCCTCACTCCTCCTTGATGTACATATAAAACATCCAAGGGTGAAGGTGGAAGATACCCGAATAAAGTTTCAAAATATGATGTACCAATAGATGTGTGGACTGCTCTATCATAAGAGTGTTTTATGTAGATCATATTTCCATCCCAAGTCTTTGGATGCTTCTAATTTTAACCCCTCAAAAGATGCACCAAATTCTTGTTGACTACTTCTATCTACCAATCTATTTTTGGATGGAATGTTGTAGATATGTTCAACTTAGTGTCCATCGTCTCCCATAATGTAGTCCAAAATGTACCAAAAAATATGGTATGCTTCTCTATGATGATGCTCCTTTGTATCCCAAAGTGAACCTAGACCTATTCAAAGAACATGTTTGTTTCTTCTTATCCTTTGATGGTCCTTTTATAAGTAATGAGAATGCACATCTAATTGAACCTATCAATTACCATAAATAGAAAGTCATGCCCCTTTATGGTTGTTGGAAAACCTCCCACAAAAATCCATGTAAATGCATTCCCAAGGTCAAGTGGGTACATGTAAAGGGTGGTATAAACATTGCTTCCTATTACTGGGATTGCTAGTACAAAAATGTATACATCCTATAATATACCCTTCTACATCTTCTTGCATTATGGGCCAATACACATACCTTTGTAAATTGGAAATTTTATTCCCAACACCAAAATTTCATGCAACCTTGGAGGTGTGAGCCTCTATTATAATCTGTATTCATTCACCTTTAGGGACACATATCTTGTCAATCTTGTAGAGTAACCCATTTTGGAAATGAGATTCATCCTTTTGGTTATTTTCTTCTATATGAATTGAGCCCTGTAGTTGTTGAAACACCTCCTTGAAGTCTTCATCTTCTTTGTATGCATCATGGGTAAAAGAATCCATGTGCATCAGATTTTCAAAATTTTAATCTTGGATGTGGATGGCCTTGAAATAATATATGAAAAACTCTTTGTTCTTACCTTTTTATACTTAATGACAAGATGCAATTGTTTTAAAAACCCCATCCATAATGTCAAGTTTGTTGTAGCTTACTTTGGGCCTACAAATATTGTAGTGGTGGGTGATTTGTGTGGATGATGGTATCCTTTCCCATTAGATAGTTCTTCCACTTCTGGACATATTGAACTAGGGAATAGTTTTTATTGTCATAGGTAGGGTAGTTGAGAACTTCCCCATGAAATATTTCAGAATTAAAACATGTAGGCCTTCATCCTTGCATCAAAATTTATTCCATGGCATACCCACTTGCATCTATCTCCACTTCAAAAAGATTCTTCAAGTTTGGTAATAAAAGAAGTAGTGCTCGATTGATCTTTCTTTTCAGCTCATAGAAATACTTATGTTGATTCTTCCCCCCACTAAAAACTCTTACCACTCTCTCTTATGGTGTGGAGTGGTGTAGATACCACTGAAAATGAAGCTAAGAACTTATGTAAGTACTGTCTTTCCCCAATAAACTCCTAACTTTAGTGGCATTAGTAGGAACTGGCCATTTCATGATGGCCTCCATATTTTTGGGATCTATATTAAGCTCTACTCCACAAATCACATGCCCCAAATATAGTAAATAATACTAAGAAAACTCACATTTATTGAGGTTATCTAGTAGTTGGTGCTTCCTGAGAGTCTCTAACACATTCATGAGATGTGAGATGTGTTCCTCTCAAGTAGCACTATAAACCAATATATCATCCAAATAGACTATAACAATGAAACTAGACATGGGTGTAATACATCATTCATCAGTCTCATAAATGTAGCATGTGCATTACATAAACCAGATGGCATGACCAACCATTCATACAAACCTTCTCATGTCTTGAAGAAAATCTTCCAGGTGTCTTCTTCCTTGATGTGTACCTAGTGGTATCCCGATTTGAGATATGTAACACCCCCACTATAATCCCCAATTTAAGTAATGCATAATGTAGATATGAATGTGGTTATGGCCAAGCGATGTAATATAAGAAATGTGTTTTATAAACTTTTATAAATAAAATTTGATACCAAATGTTGGGGATATGGACAAAGATGGGAGCTTAGTAATACAAAAGAAAGGGGGAATCCCTAGGGAGTGCCTAAGGGGGGTCCACGGGGAAAATTAATTATGGGTATTAATTCAAACCCATATTTATGAATTTTATCTTCATTTGGGGACAACCTTATATTTTTATGTTTGAGTGTACAAGATCCCAATCATTAAACTTATGTAAGAGGGTGAGTGTAGAAGCCACATCCCATAGTTATTGGAAGCATGGGGATAAGGTACATTCAACATTGGGCAGAGAATTCATTCATTTATCTTGGGAAAAGAGAGGAAATTCATATGGGTAATAACAGACAGCTTTTACACATTCAGTTTTACATTAACAACAAGCATACAATAGGTGAGAAGAGCTTGGGAGATGAAGCAAGAAATATGGGAAAATTATGGAGCATGCTGGAGCATTTTTGAATAATTTTGGAGCTAAAGACTGAAGATCCGGGTGGTCAGGCCTGAAGAATGAACACATAAGTGAGTTTCACTATAATAGTAAGTGGTTGTTGTTGTTTTTTCTGGTGGTTTTCCTGGAACTAAGTTCCCTTGAGTTCTGAGTAAATATATTCCTAGTTACTTGTCCTAGAGAGACCCTGATAAAGGAATGGGATGCCCGATGGACTGATATCAATGAATACATTTCTTAAGTTGGGCAGGTCAAGAGGAAGAGACCTAGAGGAAATTCAGGAGAGTTGTAAGAGGAAACCAGTGGGTTGTGTGATATTGATTTGAGAGTGGACTATGAGAGGCGCCCTTATTTTGTAGATTCCTAGCACCATATCGAGGGTGAATTGTTGTTGAGAATTAGAAGATCAGGTATATCGTTGGTTGTAATGTCCTTTTGAAGTAGTTGGTTGCACAAACATTTTAAAAAATAAGTGTTTATCTATTTTCTCAGTTACCCCATGAGATTAATTGTTGTGTTTAACTATGTGTATGTGAATGGTTTATTTTCTACTGTGAATGAGTTTAATATCTACATTCATGTCCATTTAGAATTTTGTAGATTCATTTCATTATGGGTATTAGAATCTAGTTAAATATGTGTATAAATTGTAGCTCCGAGCTACAGGAATTAAATAGTAAAAGAAAATTCTGATTTTATGTGTGTTTCAACATAGTAATGTTCCTCGGTTAAGTTGGGGTATTTTACATATTGGTATCAAAGCTTAAGGTTAAACACTGATCTTGTATGGTCCAATGTCTAGAACAAATTGAGCCAATCTATGGTTGCAGATTTCATCCTATGATGAATTTGGGGAAAATGGAGAACCGTAGTGAAATCCCCAATTTATGAGCACATTTCAAGTTTAAGTTCTTCAGAGAAGACAAAGAAGAAAATTTATGGCGTGGAGTTGCAGGTGCAGAATTGATTTTGGTTGGAAGGGTTGAATTACTATGTGTTTCATGGTGGCCATGAAGTTTGGTAACCAATGTCCCATATTAATTCATCCTGGTGGATCAACGATCATGATTCAATTGTAAAGGGTATGAACATGGCATTCTCGATAGGCCTTTGGGAAGAGGGTTTCAGAAATACCTTAGACTTGAGTATGAGTTTAGGTATGAAGGGAGAAGTTCAATGGAAGAATCCCAAAGAAATGAGATCCATTATATTAGTCATATTCTTTCCCAACTATTGGATCCATGGAGAGTGTTTTCAAAAGTTTAGTAGTGATGAAGAGTTCTTGATGAAGTCAGTATGATCAAGTTAAAGGTCAATAAGTTGAGGCATCCTGAGAATATTTGGACCATCAAATGTGAGCAATACCATTCAGTAGATTTCTCAGAAAGGTCCATTCTGAAAGCTAGAGGGTAACTTCACTTTCCGATGAAGTCAGTCTAATCGAGGTAACATGTGTGTAGTTTTGGAACCCAAGGTGATCGTGGTCATCATTTGGCACAATTTTTGACTCTCTGATCTAATGGGTAACCATTTTTTATTAAAAGGGTCAAAGGTGGAAGATATTGATAAGTTAGTTTCCACACAGTGCGCCATGTTAGAGGACATTTCTATAAGGGCGAATGAATCAAAGAATTCCACATGTAAGTTGGGTGTAGGTTTTCATAGAGGATATTTTTTATGATTTTATCCCTGGAGATGTTCCGGGCTATAAATGGAACTATGTCGAGGCACCCCAGGGGCTAAGAACTAGAATGGATATTAAAGCCATGTTGATTTACAACATAAATTATGTAAAATTTATTGAAATTCTCTCTCTCTCTCTCTCTCTCTCTCTCTCTCTCTCTCTCATTTAGAAATCTCAGACCTCAAACATTACCAGAAACAAGATCAAGAAATTCAACTTGAAGAGGAATGTGTCCACAAGTTCTTTACACATTTTGATTTTAGTTTGAAAGGGATGTGAATTCGGAAGAAACAAAAGATAGGTGTGTGAGGAAACTTTAAGGTGAATCTCATAGACTATGGAAAAAATAACATTCTCAACAATTAATAATTCAACTGTTTTTAAAAATATATCATATCGTTAAAAACTGCATCAAGAAGTAAACATATTCATATATCTATATCTATGGAGGAATCCTCTGCACATCATTAAATACAAGAAAAAATGACTTGAAGTTCTCATACATTAAGAGGAAATCACTTCATCTAAACAACACATAGTAACACTGTACATGTTATAAAACTTGTTGCTTGAGATTTTATTAATTGGGATCCAATACAAGAAGCCATGGAATGAGAGTGATGGATTTTACAAGAGCACGTACAAAAAAAAAAGCATAGACTAAATCATAACGTAAGCGATGAATCTCTTGCAGCCCACACCCCTAAAATTGGTCTGTTTCGGAGGGGGTTTTTAATCAAACAACTCAGGTATAAGACACTCTTGAATTCCCCAAAATGTTGACCCTACAAATGAGGCTCCTCTACCAATTTATACCTTCTCTAACTTGAGAGAAAACCGCTTGCTCGGACCAATACTACTTCTTGAAGTTGTGTTCCAACTTGTCATAATCTTGATACCATGTCTGACATTTTAACGACTTTCATATCCTTTATTAATTTATGTTTGTTTTAACAGGGTAAAAATAGAATTTTACCCCCAAATTTGATGTGTTGATCCTTAGTGAAAGGTGTTCCCTTTGTATTCTTGAGCCTTGATATGACTTAGTGAGGCATTCTTCTACGGAGGTGGGACCATTCAACCATGGAATGATTTGGGTTACTAGTTGGTTGAAATGCCTCCCCACACCATCTCCTTATAACTTAGCCTTTGTTGGTGCATAGTATCAATGACCAGATCCTAAAATATCTTGTCTCAATATGCTTCCTCATACCGGTTGATCGATACAACTACACATTAAGGTGGGCTCCGACATTCCCTTATGGCTTCCCAATTGTGCTAATTATATCCAAGAAAGATATTCTTCCTAGAGAAATGAATAAAACATCTCCTCCTCACATCTATAGACAGGATGGTTGATGACCCCTTCCCATGAAATAAGTTCACCCAGGTAGATCATCATCTATTGTATTAGGCACCAAGATAGTTGTATCAATGGAAACTAGATTATTTTTATAGTGGTTTAGTCATGGCCTCCCTGCTATTTCTATAGAAACTTGACACGTTTCTTCTTAAATCATAGAGGAGGTGACATGAATATCCACACATATCCAAATATGTTAAGATCCAAGACATGAGTGAAATAACATGTTGAGGAAAATGATTGATATATTCTGACAATTGCAGAAAAGGGCGTAATGAGGGGTGTGGAATGAAAACATGATGTTGAGTATCCTAGTATATGCCACATCTTTTTCAATGGATTTTTCATGTTGTTAGCATATATTCCCACTCTCCTAACAAGTTTTCCCTCATTCCTTTATCTCCATACATGTGTATTTTTCCTCATGGTTTAGAGACTTTGCAATTTGCAAAAAAACATGTGTGAAATTAGAAATGACATCATCTTGATATAAACATGCAGATGTGGACATGTGGAAACTTATGATTGATCCATGCATGTTTTGAAGTGTCTTCACAGGCTCGAAGGATGTATGATAGAATCTATAATGGGGACCGATATTAATAATGGGATCCCTTACCACATACGACATTATCTGACAAGATTTAGGGGCACGTGCCAGTCTTCTTGAAGAATTTCTTGGCTTTCTATTTGTCTATGAGGACTACCATGTCGACTCCAGGTGGCACTGAATGAGTGGTCCCATGGTCAATGAGTTGACTAGCATATAATATTGATGGGATGGGAATACCACTTTCACGACCCTAAGGGACTGGTTTCCTTTTCCATGTTTTACCGTGTGACACCTCTTATCATTTGAAAGATAGCTTTCTGAAACCTTTTTTGTGTCCCGAGCCACATTAAATTTCGTATGCTTTTCCGATGCGACTTGCACTATTTATCGTTGATCAATATCTCTTGCAATTGTTGGATGATCATGCCCGAGAATTGAGAATGTGTCTCAGGCCCTTAGGGCTTGATTTTGCATTGTACATTTTTGGGTGGCTGACCATATGCTCTACTTATTTGGTGTGAAAAAATTTTCATCTCCCTCTCTTCAACTCTTTCTTTTGAATTTTGGCCCCCTTAATATCGATTGTGGTGCGTGCTAATGATTGGAGCAAAACTATTACTAACATCGGCTCTAGTGGGGACAACATACCCCTTTGGTTTGCTAAGAATTGTAGACCAGGTACCTTCTCTTGTTGGTTTATGGATTCTGCATCAAAACGAATTAGTCTATGCGCACCTGAAAAACTTATTTGAGTGGTGAAACAAAATTGCTTAATGAATTAAAATATTTTTTTTTAATTCTTACTTGTTTGAAATATGGTGAATGAAGTAAAATTAAAAACACATAATAGGAATGGAAACATATTTATTTATGTATATAGTGATGAAGCTGGCAACATTCAATAGTGGAAGAAATGTTTGAGGAACTTCCTATTGACGGGAGCTCCAAATGCTTCTCCATCTAGCTATGCAAGACTGTAGATTTTGTTATCTTGGACTGCAATGACCTGGAAAGTTCTAAGCCAGAGGTTGTCAAATTTTATGTGTTTTCCCATTGCTTCTCTTTTGGAATCCCACTTTAAAAACATATCTCTTGTCATAACGCTTCTTTCTTTGGATCTCTTGTCAAATATTTCTTTCATTATAGCTTGATGAGCATGAGATCTAAGTTGTAGTTGGTCCCTCACATGTTGGACTTCAATAAGTTGGTTTATTCTCCTTTGCATATCCTATTATTCTGCATATTCATCTTGCAACCATTTCATCACTAGAAGACTGAGTTGTATAGGAAATATATCTTCAATCCCATAGACCAGTTGAAATGGAGATGTACCAAGAGACCTCTTGGTGCTTACCCGATCCGTCTGTAATGCATATTTTAGGTGGGAATCCCAAGCTTTTTTGTTTTGATACAACACTTTCTTGATAATATTTATGATATTCTTGTTTGAAGACTCATCCAAACTATTCCCTTGTGGGTTATAGGTAGTGGAATTTCCCAACTGTATGTTGTACCTTTGACAAAAGTGTAAGAATTTGGCATATTTGAAAGCCTAGGCATTATCATCTATAATGTTCATGGGGAATCCTTAATTATAATATTCATGGGGCATTATCAGTATTTTCCCTGGTGGGGATTGCCTGTACCCACTTGGTAATGTAATATATGGTTTTCAATATCCATTTATGTTTCCCACTTGAATTTGGGTGGAATTCACCAATTAAATCTAGACCCCATTGTTGGGAAGGTGATTCTACATGAACGGGTCTAAGGGGGAGAGGTTGAAATGTTTTCTTTCCTACAAACATCTAACATTCTACACATGCCCTAACCATAATTTTTAAAAAATAAAATAATAAGGGCCAATAGTAACTATCCCTGGGGATTTTGTATGCAATGGCTCTCTAAGCATTATCACCTCCACATATCTCTTTATGAAATCTAGTGATGATCTCCTCAGTCTCCTCTGTAAGACATTTCAGTAGTATTCCTACTGGATCCTTCCAAAACAAATTTCCTCCTACAATGCAATACTTCACATATTTGAGTTTGATGGATCTAGCCTTGGATTTATCCCATAAAGGTGAGTAGTTCAAGTGTTGAAGGTAAAAAAACATGTCTTTGTACCAACTAGATTTGGACAACTTGAGGCTAACCTTAGAAATTGGATTTTGTGCTTCATCTTCTTCTTTCCTAGTACCCATGAGGTTTTTTGTCATAAGATTCAAATCAATAGGTTGATAATTGGATTCAACCATAATTTTAGCCATCCCTTGGCCTTTTACCATCTTAGTGGGTTTTATTTCTAAATCATACTCCTACATCTTGTCGATCCATTTTCCTCTTCTTCCCTTACTATCAGGTTGTGTGAGAATATCTTTAATAAAATTGTTAGGTACAAAAGTAATTTTTTTGGAGTGAAAGATATAGTCTCTAAAGGATTTGAATGATTTAATCAGGGCATATTCTTATTTCTCCAACTTACTATATCTTAATTCGACATCCCTCAAAGCTCTGCTAAAGAATTCTATAGATTGCTCCTGACTTTCCTTATTTTTTGCAGCAAAACAACAACCATGGTATGTTTGGAAGCAAATGAAAACATGAAAAAGTCCTTATCAAAATTCAGGATGTCTAAGACTGGTTTTTTTCCCAAGGATTCTTTGATTGTCTAAAAGGATTCCCTGGTTTCATGGATCCACTTTATTTCATGATTCTTCTTTATCATGTTAGTGGTGTGTCTGACTATCTCAACAATGTTGGGCATAAATCATTTTAGAAAATTGTTTTTTCTCGAGAAATCTTGCACCTCCTTTATATTTCAGGGTATAGAAATGTTGGCATGTTTACAGGAGGAGTGTGCTTGTCATTGATGTCAAGAAAAAAAGGTGGATCAGAAGGAAGCATAATCTTAGGAGGAGGAGCGCATAGTATGAAGAGATCAAAGCTTAGAAGAGATAGTGCTTTTCACTTTCCAGAAGTGCAGTTGAGGTCCAAGAAAAGGACACATAGGAGGAGCAAAGATTGATACCTTTGAACACTTAGAAAAACCTTCTAAGTCAGAGAGATTAGAAAGCTTAGGAGGAAGAACGACAGTGTCCATTGGATCACTAATCCTGAATACCTGATGACCATTACATCAGCATCGAGTGACCAGAGGAAGCACAAAGGAGAAGTATAGATCTAATCCATTTGATCTGAGCACCGAGGATCAACAGTCATTGGATCCAAAAGTAAACGCAAGAATGTTAATCCTTTGATGAGCGTAGGAGAGAGGACTTGTCAAAGTCCTAAAGTCCCGAAGTAAGTAGGGACCATCCATCGTCAAGACTGACATGTGGCACACGATACTCAACTTCGGAGAAAATCACTTTGAGGATTTTCATTTTGAGACTTGAAAAACCCAAAGTCCCGAGAGCTGGAGTAAATGAAAATCATCAAATTAGTTTGAAGTGGAAGGACAGGATAAGCTAGAAAAGCAGCATCACAGAAAGATTGAGCCATCTATCTGAGAACATGGTCGATAAACAATGTTTATTTTGGGTCTAAAAGTTGTGAGGAGGTTATTGTTCGGGGACTCTCACTTCAGAAGAAATGGCGACTTGAAAATTTGAAATACTCGAAGCCTAGAAGGTCAAAGTTCTGAAGTGAATGAGGATCCATGTCAGCAAGACTACGTCAGCAAGGACACATGGCACAATGAGACAATGACAAGTGTCAAGTTGATTCGACATTAAAGGTATGTGAAAATCACAAATCCGAGTGACACGTGGCCTCTACTAGGCTCATGACACGTCATCAAGTGATCACTTCGGATGCATTCTCAACTTTTGATATAGTATAGTGAAAGGAGAGTGTAAGTGGAAGTGTTAATCGATAGGAAGCGGTTTCCACTGCCTATGAATTATTTAGTAGGTGACCACTCCGGAGGAGAATGAAGCAGTGATCAGCTTAAAGTCCCGAAGTTCTGAAGTCACTTATGATCGTTGATCATGTAGGAGGGTACATGTCAAGAGATCATGAAATCTGGGCAAAAATACTTCGGGAAAACACGAATGAGAAAGGTTTGAGATTGTCGAAGGCCGAAGTCCCGGAGCTGAGGATAGTTGTTGGATTAAAGAGGAACACGCGTCATTGGATCGTGGACTCCAAGTGAAATGATTCAAGGGCAAGCGAAGTTTGAGAATCGAAGCTCCCAAATACCAAAAGGAGAAATCAATCTCGTCCATTGGTTTGGAGGGCCACATGTTACCTGATCGTTCATACTAAGGATCGTGCATGGACAAAGGAAAGAAGGCAAGAAAGGAATATAGATTGGAGTAGTTGATCGAAGGAGCACCATCAAGATCATGAGATCGATGGTCCCATCGCATTATGGGGCGAGAACATGGTCATGTCTTAATTTTTCATGAGAGGGCCGCAATCGAAACCACAGTTTTGGAGAAAGGACGCATGGATGCTCGTAGTGAATTACGGGGTGAAAATAATTTTGGTCTAAACCATCTTTGGACGCGCCCACAATCACATGGCCACATGAGCTCATTTCCCAAGTATATATCGAGGGAGGAGCTAGAACATCGCTAGGATCCACTTCAGAGTTTGGGTGATCAGGAGTTAGGAGAGTTAGGGTGACTCATGACAGATGACCCGAAACTTAAAGTCCCAAAGTGATTGGCCCCTGGTCACCACCGATGGTCATGTGAAAGGAAGGGGCTCAGAAAGAAAATATAGTTCCCACTGTGAAATTTTCTTAGGAAGAGAAAAGGTGCTAAGGGGATGAGCGCGCGAAGGTTCTCTTTGTAACTGTTAAGACAGACTAATTGTAACTACAGAAAACGACTGATTGCATCTGCGAGAGAATTCAAAGAATATCAGGTTGCTCGCCAGAGGAGATGAATTGTCTTCAGGTAACTGTCAGTGGAATGAAGACTCATCATAGAGATAATTGATAGATGGAAAAGTTTCAAAGTCTATAATTGCAACAAAGAGGATAAGCTCGACTGTGACAGAGAAGACGAATAGTTGCACTACCAGAGAAGGAAAAGAATCTCAGGATAAGGCACCGATGAAAAATAGACTCAACATAACTGCCAAAGAAGATGATGAGTTGCATGGATTATCTGGCAAAGGACTTGGCATGATAAGTATACGCAAAATAGAGAAGAGATGGTTGCTTCTGTTGAAGGTTATTCATGCAGATAGAAGCATGTTGTGTGCAGTAGCTGAAATGAATAGAAAGAGGCATACGGCATAGACTGGAAATAATACACTGAGAAGAAAGAGTAGAAGAAAGGCATAGAACATAAATGCATATCTGAGAGAGGAAGAGAAAGACGAGGTGCACATGTAGAGACAGAGCACTATAGCAGAAAAGTGATGAGACTGGTAATCCCTTTGAAAAACATTGTATCACTATAATAAGGTTCATTAACGAAGTTTTTATAATCGGGGTGGAAGGGAGGTGCCAGGGAGGACTGTTGTCCTCAGAGTTTCAAGTGGGTTCTTGAACATAGGGAGTTGTAGCTTCCATCTAGTTGCAGCCAGAAAAACCAGGGTGGTAGGGTGGTGCAAGGGAGAGCTATTGTTCTCTGTTATACATGTTGGTGCCTACATGACTGGAAGTTGGTGCTTCCATCCGGTTGGTGTTGGAACACTCAGGGAGTTGGTGCTTCCTTCTAGTGGGTGCTAGAGAAAATAGAGAGTTGTTGCTCTTAGAAAGTTGTTTCTTGTAAAACAGAGGTTGTAGCCTCAAGAGGAGTTGGAGCTCATAATAATGATAATGTACAGAAAATAAAGATTACTTATCATATCAAGAAGAAGAGGTTTTATCCTTTATCGGTTTCCTTAGGAAATGTCTGTCTCTGTATATTTCATGTGTGTGATTGATGTTGAATTTTCTATTGCTTATTTCCATGCATTATTGTGGTCGCCATTGAGTGTTCTGTAAATATTTTAAAATAGGCATCATTGTTTAAGCACAATAACAACTGATTCACCCCCTGCTCTCAGTTGTACAACAATAAATATGCTTTATTTCTTCTACTCTCTTTGGATCTATCTTCAACCCCTCTTTAGACACTAAATGGGCCAAACATTTTCCTTTAGTCGTGGAAAAGTATATTTCTTCAGATTCAAGTATAAGCCAAACCTTCTTCATTTCACAAAAGTATTATTTAAGTGATGAACATGTTCCTCATCTATCTTGGAGAAAATAATTGTGTCATCTAGATATACGACAATGAATCTATCATTTTCTCCCATGAAGGAAATATCCATCGCCCATTGAAATGTAGCTCTTACATTTATCAAGCCAAAGGGAATTTATCATACCTGAAAGTTCCCCATGGGGTAGTGAAGGTTGTCTTTTCCCTATCACCGGGATGCAATTTATGAAGTATATGGTCCATTTTGGGTAAAGAATAGTTATCTTTTAGTGAGAATTTATTTTAGTTTCTGAAATCCACGCATAATGTTATCTCTCCATTCTTCTTCCTAACTGGGACCAAATTAGCTACCCATTCAGAGTACCTAAGAGGGATGGTGATCTGAGCATCAAGTAAATTCCTCACCTCTTTCTCAATGGTTTTTAGAAACAAGGTGTTGACTTGTCTTAACTTCTTCCTAAAATGATTAGTTCTAGGCTTGAGTGGTATCTTGTGTTGTATAATGTTGGTATCATATATATTTAGGTTTTCATATTTCCAAGCAAAGATGTTGACATAATCCTTGAATAACTACAAGTATGTATCCTTCTACTTGGGGGATATTTCTTTGGACATATTTTTGAATTTTGGTTTCTACTCCGTCCCAATGTTGCATTCTTTAATGTTATCATTTTTTGGCATGACTGTAGGTTTTATGGGCAAATCATTTCTATAAAAAAAATGCTCTAGGGGGACTAGTCATTTAGAGATAAAATTATTCTTCAGTTGGAGGAATTTGTCACAATCCATGTATTCATTGAACTCAGATGTCATTTGCATCTCAGTTTGAGCCACAATTTACCCTTTTTATTCATCATTTAAATCTACATATATGTTGGAAAATTCATTTATTATTTCCAAGAATATTTTGATCTGTTGATCATATTCAAAGACTTGTCAATACTTTATATTATTGGGTATGGAAGGTATATACCTCATCTCAATCTCATATCTCATTTGAGTATTGGAAGAGGCCTTGAAATTACTGGCTACTACTGCTAAGGAATTTTATTATTGGTTAAATTCTCTTGAGAGAGCAGTAGTATTAAAACATTTGTAGAAATTATGAATTAAATACCATACATAATTTATGTAGGCTCTCATCCTAGGGTGTTTATTTTTATATCCACCTATGATTTGTTGAACCATGAGTTTAGAATCCCCAAAGGCTACCAATTCAGTAATTTGCATCTTCCATGTTTCTTCCAAACCTAGAATCAAGGCTTCATGTTTAGCTACATTATTAATAGCTTCAAATTCCAACTTGTTGGATAAATGGATTTTTTCATTTTTAAGATAAATAAGAAGTACTCCAGCTCCAACTGCCTCCTTTGAATATGCTACATCGAAGTACATTTTTCTATATACCCTGTGTCTCTTGGGCAGGGCTCGAAACAAGACTTATCAGAGCCAAGGATTCTTTATACTCTTCATCTACTGAGAGGATGCAACAACCTAGGTCTTCATCAACAACATATATGGGGTGATTTATATAATATTTTTTGTCACTGAATACATAGGAACACTTTATTTCTCTATGTAATCTTATGTTTTATCCTCCAAATACTGGTACAATGGCATAGGTCATATCCATCTGCATCGTACCCTGCAACTTTCTAGCCCATTTTCTGGATAACAGCATCCCATAGTTCACAGGTACATCAACTACCACCAAAATCGATCATAATTCTCTTAATAGGAAGATGAGAAAAAGTAACTGCCATATCTTTAATTAGTCCATAACACTTCACTTTAATGGCATCAAAATAGTAGAGATCATGGTAAGACCTGTTTATTTCTAACCCCAATTTCTCCATTATCACTTTTGACATGAGGTTACAAGATGCATCATAGTCGAGCATATAATTGTGTAGCATATTATCATGAATATTTAGGGTCACATAGAAAGGTGAAACTAACTCCTCTTTATTATCTATATTATAAAAAAATACTATAGTAGGGGATTCATCTTGTAGATTCACAGTGTCAGGTGGACTGGCTGAGATTTTCCCTTCTATAATTTTTTCATATGGTTGTGGTATGCAGGATGTTTATCCAATTTAGCCAATGGAACTAGGATCTTGATTTTGGAAAGTTCTTTCTCAAAATTGAAGGATGAAACGGATTCCTCAAGCTCCATCACTTCTTTTTCTTCTTTTGAAGTTTCACCAACTTCTTTAACCTTGATAGTATTTTTTAGTTTTTTGACTTTATCCATAGAAAGACTTGGGTTAGACTTTTTGGGTTTAGGATGACTATCCTGGTTAACAACCTTCTTCCTAGTCCTAAGATCATACTTCCTGTGCATTTTTTCCTATAATGCATCAAAAAACATTCTATACTGAGTAGAGAATAATGCTTCTTCAATGGATTCAATTTTTAGGGTTTCTTTCTTGACGCTAAGAGAGTCTTCTTAATCATTCTAACTTAGGTGCATATCATTATTTTCCTCCTGCAACATGTCTATATCTTATTGATTATCAATGTATACTTCATTTGTTTCTTGCTCCACTAGGTTATTCTGATCATTAGTATGAACAAGAGTATGAATGAGTTGCTCA
This sequence comes from Picea engelmannii, assembly GCA_009831015.1. Classification (NCBI taxonomy): domain Eukaryota; kingdom Viridiplantae; phylum Streptophyta; class Pinopsida; order Pinales; family Pinaceae; genus Picea; species Picea engelmannii. The sequence continues at coordinate 20,146 of ML843173.1, forward strand.
TCATTTCTTTTTTCTCTCCTCATGAGTTGAGGATTAAAAGGCATCCTAAACTAGTTAGGGTTCCTCACCCCTCCATCTTGACATAACTTGTTAGAATTACCATTCTCCATTTCAAATATATACATATTGTTTGTCATATTTCTTATATCTCTAGACACTTCATCCATTCAAGCTTCATGAGCATATTTGGATGGGTTCAAAGGGTCACAATATTCTTTGATATTTTTCTTGTCTACTTGATCAAACATTTGTTTTCTTTTTCCTAATGCAATCACATTTATCTCTATGTCTATTGCATCATCTTGCTTTATCAACACGCTGAGAGCTCTCCTTTCTCTTAATTCCATGGAAAAATATACATCAAAGTCCTTGGCATATGTGACCATGGTTTATTTCTGCAAAGCCTTTATTTCTATTGGGATCTTGTTGTAAAGCTTGTTAAACCTCCTATTAAAGTAAACAATAGAATAATTTTATTTCTTCTTAAGGGATCTGAATTCATTCAAGTAGTATAGGTTGTCCCTCGTATCCCCCCATTGTTTCATAAATGCATATTCGAAGGCCTACAAACTATCGGAAGAGGAAGTGGGGTGTTCCTTGAACCATTTGTGCACATCACCCTCTAGGGTTTGAACAAGAAAACTCATGAATACATTGTCATGCTCCAAAAACATGTTACTAGTGAAGTATTGGAAGGTGGTTGTGTGTTCTTCAGTAGAAAGAGACAACTCACCATTGTATTTGGGTAAAAAATTTAGGTAATTTTTAGGTAGGTCATGGAAGTGAGAAGGTAGATTTAGAGGGATGAATTAGGCCATGACCCAAGCATTTAAACATGGTGGGGGAGGTTGATTTCCCCCAGTTATTCTTCCTCTTATATTTTCCATAAGGTTCTATAAGATAATGTTATGGGCCTCGATAGATAAAGGGATAATCGGGTTTTTTCAAAAAGGGTTTAAAGGAGAATCTCACCTCCTAACGAAATCCTAAAGGAGAATCTCCCAAATAAGGGTTACCTGGAGGAGAATATATTTGACACTCTTTGAGGTTTCTCCAGGTGATGATATTCTTAGGATTTGAGTATATTAGAGTATGCACATGATATACATTTCTTATGATATGTATTCTATTAGATATCATATCTTCTTCTTATAGAGTTTACAGGTGAAAATAAATTAACATCCAGGTGTCTAGAACTTGTTCACCTTTGAGTACCAAATTCACAATGTCGTATCCCTAGTGAAAAATACCTTCAGATTCCATTCCCCAACAAAGACACCATTTCGGATGTTATCCCAGAACAAATCTTAAATCCATGTTGATTTACAACCTAAATTATGCAAAACTTATTGAAATTCTCTCTCTCTCTCTCATGCAGAACTCGTGGCCCTCAAACATTACTAGAAACGAGGTCAATACATTCACCTGAAGAGGCATGTATCTAGGATTGCTTTAGACGGTTTGATTTTATTTTGAAAGGGGGGGAGATTTGAAAGAAACATAAGATAGGCATGTGAGACAAATTTAAGGTGAATCTCACATCCTATGGACCGAATAACGTGTTGAGAAATTAAGAATTCAAAAATTCTTACAAATATATCAAATGATTGAAAGATGCATCAAACAATAAACATTTTCATATATCTAAATATATGGAGGAACCATATACACATCATTGAATACATGAAAAAATGACTTGAAGTGGCCATACATTCAGAGCAAATCACTTCTACATCATAATCTAAACAACACGAAGTCACACTAGTACATGTTATAAAACTTGTTTCTCAAGATTTTATTAATGGGGATCTGATACAACAATCCATGGAATTAGAGGGATGGTGTTTACAAGAGAACATTAAAAAAAAGAAGCATAGACTAAATCATAATGCAGGGGATGAATCTCTTGTAGCCTATGGCCCAAACATTGGTATGTGTCTGAGGTTTTTTTATTATCAGATAGCTCATGTATAAGACACTATTTAATTCCCCAAAATGTCGAACCTACAAATGAGATTCCTATGTCAATTTATAGTTTCTCTGACTTGAGAGAAAGTCGCTTTATGGGACCAATATTGCTTCTTGAATTTTTGTTCAATCTTGTCAGAATCTTGATACCGTGTGTAACATTTAACAAATTTCATCTCCTTTACTGATTTATATTTATTTTAATAGGGTAAAAATAGACTTTTATCCCCAAATATGATGCATTAAATCTTATTGAGAGGTGTTCCCTTTGTCTTCTTCAGCCTTGAGATGGGTCTTTTTTATTGGATTAGTGAGGTCTTCTTCTACGTAGGTGGGACCATTAAACCATGGAATGATTTGGGTTACTGGTTGGTTGAAAGGCCTCCCCAAAACATCTTCTTAGACCTCAACCTTTGTTGGTGCATAGTATCAATGACCGGAGCCTGAAATCTCATGTCTCGAGTTGCTACCTCAGACCGGTCAATTGATACAATTACACATTAGGGTGGGCACCTGCATGCCCTTCTGGATTTCTAGTTGTGCTAATGATACCTGAGAAGGAAATTATTCCCATAAAAATGAATATAAAAACTCTTCCCCACATCTTTATCCAAGATGGTTGATGACCGCTTCCCATGAAAGACGCTCACCTAGGTGGATCATCATCTGTTGGATTAGGCATCAAGATAGTTTTAGCAATGTAAACTAGATTATTTGAAGAGTGATTTAGTCACATCCTCCCTACGCTTTCTATATAAACTTTGCATGTGTCTTGTGAAACAATAGAGTCGGTGACATGACTAGATACATGCCTAGCCCAATTTGTTAAGATCAAAGACATGAGTGAAATATCATGTCGAGGAAAATGATTGATATATTCTGACAGTTTCAGGAAAGGGCATAATGAGGGGTGTGGGATTAAAAATGTGTTGTTGAGTATCATTTTATATGTCATGTCCTTTCCAATAGATTTTTCATGATGTTAGCAGATTTTCCCACTCTCTTGACAAGTTTTACCTCACGCCTCTCTCTCCATATGTGTTTCTTTTCTCCATGGTTTAGAGCCTTTGAAATTTGAAAAAAAAATGCAAAATTTTTTAAATGACATCATGTTGACATCAACATACAGACATGGACATGTGGCAGCTTGAGATTGTTCCATGCAGGTGTTGAAGTGTCCTCACGGGCTTGGTGGATGCATGAGAGATTTTATCATGGTGACAAAGAGTAATAATGGGATCCCTTACCAAAGACGTCATTCTCTGACAATATTTAAGGACACATGGTGATCTTCTTGAAGTATTTCTCATCTTTCCAGCTGTCCAGGCAAACTATCGTGTCGACTCTAGGTGGCACTGAATGAGTGGTCCCACAGTCGATGAGTTGACTATTGTATAATATTGATGGAATGGGAATACCATCGTCATGACCATAAGGGATTGGTTTTATTTTCCACGTTTACCATGCGACGCCTCTTATCATTTGACACATAGCTTCCTAAAACCTGTGTCATGCCCTGAGGCCACGTTAACTTCCATATTCTTTTTTGATGCGATGTGTGCTATCTATCATTGATTAGGATCTCTTGAAACCATTGTTTTATCAAGCCTTCCTTCTCCCCTACACTTTCTTTTCGTTCCTTGGTTATATGACTTGGTTCCATTCAATCTGAGGCTTAAAATTATTTTGAGTGATACAAGTGCCTTCCAGGCTCCTGATAAGAACTCAAACATTGAGAATGAGTCTAAGACCCTTAGGGATTGATTTTTCATTGTACATTTCTTGGTGTCCAACCATATGCTCTGCCTCTTTGGTGGATTTTTTAGCTTCATCTATTGATCTCTTTCTTTTGAATTTTAACCCCCTTAATCTCGATCGTGGTGTGCACTAACGACTAGAACAAAACCAATACGAACATCGACTCCAGTGGGGAAAACATACCCCTATGGTCTACTGAGAAATGTAAACCAAGTGCCTTATCTTGCTGGGTTATGGATTCTGCCTCAAAACAAATTATTCTTTGTGCTCCTGAAAAAACAATTCGAGAGGTGAAACAAAATTTCTCAACAACTTAAATTCTGAAAGTATGATTCTTACTTGTTTAAAATATGGTGAATGAAGTAAAATAAAAAACATATAACAGGAACATAATGGAAAAATATTTATTTATGTATAGAGTGATGAAGTTCATAGAATTCAGTACTACAGAAAATGTTCGACAAACTTACCATTGACGAGCTCAAAATGCTTCTCCATCTAGCTGTGCCAGATCATATGTGTTGTTAGCTTGGACTGCAATGACTTGGAAAGGTTCAAGCCAAATGTTGTCGATTTTTTTGTGTTTTCCCTTTGCTTATCTTATGGAATCCCACTTTAAAACTAAATCTATTGTCATATAGATTCTTTCTTTGGATATCTTGTGAAGGATTTATTTCATTGTAGCTTGATGAGCCTAGGATCTAAGTTGTACTTGGTCCTTCACCTGTTGTACTTCAATTAGTTGGTTAATTCTCCTATGCACATCATCTGACTATGCATCTTCATATGGTAACAATTCCATCACTGGAATACTGATTTGTATAGAAAATATAGCTTGAATCCCATATACCATTTGAAATGGAGATGTACCAAGAGACCTCTTGGTGCTTACCAAATTTTCCGATACTCCATATTTTAGGTGGGAATCTGAATCCTTTTTGTTTTGAGACAAAATGTTTTTGATAATATTTATGATATTGGTTTTGAGAGACTCAGCCAAACCATTCCCTTGTGGGTAATAAGCAGTGGAATGTCCAAGGTCTATGTTGTACCTTTAAAAAAATTGTAACAATTTGGCAGATTCAAAATCCTGGGGATTATCAATTATAATCTTCCTGGGGCATCCAAACCTTGATAAGATGTTCTCCTTTGTGAATTTAATGATGACCAAATCATTAGTTTCCCTGGTGGGGATTTCTTGCACCCACTTGTTAAAGTAGTTTATGGCTGTCAGGATCCATTTATGTTGCCCACTTGAATTTGGGTGGGTTTCACCAATGAAATATAGACACCATTGATGGAAATATTATTCTACATGAATGGTTCTAAGGGGAAGAGGTTGCAATTGTTGCTTTCTAGCTGCAAACATCTGACATTCTACACAATCCATAACCATAATTTTTGCATCATAAAATAATGAGGGCCAATAGTAACTAGCCCTGAGGATTTTTTATGTAGTGGTTCTCCAAGCATGATGACCTCCACATATCCCTTTATGAAATTCAATGATTATCTCCTCAGTCTCTTCCTCTATAAGATAGTTTAGTAGAATTCCTACTTGATCCTTCCAAAACAATTTTTTTCCTACAATGCAATACTTCACATCTTTGATATTGATGGATCTAGTCTTGGCTTTATCCCATAAAGGTGAGCAATTCAAGTGTTGAAGGTAAAACATTATGTCTTTGTACCATCCTAATTTGGAGAACGTGAAGCTAACCTTAGAAATTGGATCTTTTGCTTCATCTTCTTCTTTCCTAACTTCCTTGAGCTTTGTTGTCATAAGATTGAAATCAATAGCTTGATAATTGGATTCAACCATAAGTTTATCCAACCCTTGTCCTTTTACTAGCTTAGTGGGTTTTATCTCTAAATCATACTTTTGCATCTTGGTGATACATTTTCCTCTTCTACCCTCGCTATCAAGTTGTGTGATAATATCTTTAATAGAACTGTTAGGTACATAAGAAATTATTTTTGAGTGCAAGATATAGTCTCTAAATGATTTCAATGATTTAATTAGAGCATACTCTTATTTCTCTAACATACTATATCTTAATTATTCATCCCTCAAAGCTCTGCTAAAGAAGGCTATAGGTTTCTCCTGAATTTTGTTATTTTTCTGCAGAAAAAGATAGCTATGGTATGGTTAGAAGCAAAAGAAAACAAGAAAATGTCCTTATCATAATTCAGGTTGACTAAGAATGGTGATTTTCCCACGGATTCTTTGATTGTCTAAAAGGATTCTCTGGCTTCATGGGTCCACTTTATTTCTCGATTCTTATTTAACATGTTATTGATGTGTCTGACTATCTCAACGATGTTGGGGATGAATATTCTCAAAAATTTGATTCTTCCCAGGAAAGCTTGCACCTCCTTTCTATTTCTTGGTATAGAAATATATTTTATTTCTTCCCTCTATGGATCTATCTTCACCTCCTCTTTAGAAATTATATGTCCCAAAAGGTTTCCTTCAGTCATGGAAAAGTAATATTTCTTTGGATTCAAGGATAAGCCAAACCTTCTACATTTCACAAAAGTCTCCTTTAAGTGTTGAACATGATCGTCATCTGTCTTGGAGAAAACAATCATGTTATCTAGATATACGATAATGAATCTATCCTTCCTGCCCATGAAGGCAATATCCATGGCTCGCTAAAATTTATCTCCTACATTGATCAAACCAAAGAGAATTTTATCATACATGAATTTCCCCATGGGGTGGTGATGGTTATCTTTTCCCTGACATTGGGATGCATTACTACTTGATTATATCGTGAGAAATTGTCCATCATGGAAATTATATTTTCTCCCACTACTTTCTGAAGTATATGGTCCATTGTGGGTAAAGTATAATTATCTTTTAGTGAGAATTTACACATAACCTTATCTTTATGGTTATTCTCCCTTTCTGAAGGTTATGCTCCTACTATGCATAACCTTATCTCTCCATTCTTCTTCCTAACCAGGACCAGAATATCTACCCATTCATAGTACCTAAGAGGGATGATGATTTGAGCATTGAGTAACTTGCTAACCTCTTTATCAATGGTTGGTAGCAACAAGGGGTTGACGTGTCATAACTTATTCCTAAAAGGCTTAGTGCTAGGCTTGAGTGGTATCTTGTGTTGTATAATGTTGGTATCATATGTCTTTAGGTTTTCATATTTCCAAGCAAAGATGTCTACATACTCCTTGAAGAGAAGTAGGTATGCAGCCTTGTGCTTGGGGGATATTTATTTGGACATATTTATGAATTTAGGTTCCCTCTCCATCCCAATGTTGCATTATTTAGCATTATCATTTTTGGGCATGGCTGTAGGTTTTATGGGTACATCATTTCTTTCAAAAATATTCTCTAGGGGGACTAGTACTTTAGGGATAAAATAATTCTTCAGTTGGAGGACTTTGTGAC
>ML843173.1:38383-50954 GCA_009831015.1 Picea engelmannii
CTTGAAGTGGTCATACATTCAGAGGAAATCACTACAACATCATAATCTAAATAAAACTTAGTCACATTGTACATGTTATAAAACTTAATTATCAATATTTTATTAATTGATATTTGATACAAGAAGCCATGGAATGAGAGCGATGGCTTTTACAAGATCACATGCAAAAAAAGAAGCACGGACTAAAACATGACGCAAGGGATGAATCTCTTGTAGCCTCAGGCCTTGAAATTGGTTTTTGTCTGAGAAGGTTTTTTATCGGAAAAATAGAGTATAAGACACTCTTTAATTCCCCAAAATGTTGACCCTACAAATGAGCTTCATAGGCCAATTTATAGCTTCTCTAACTTGAGAGAAAATTTCTTGCTCGAACCAATACTGCTTTTTGAAGTTCTATTCCATCTTGTTAGAATATTGATATTGGCTCTTACATTTTAATGGATTTCATCTCCTTTACTGATTTCTATTCATTTTAATAGGGTAAAAATAGAATTTTATCCCCAAATCTAATGCACTGATGCTTAGTGAGAGGTATTTCCTTTGTCTTCTTTAGCCTTGAGATGGGTATCTTTTATTGTCTCAACAAGGTCTTCTTCTATGGAGGTAGGCCCATTCAACCATGGAACAATTTGGGTGATTGGTTGGTGGAAAGGCCTCCCCACACCATCTAATTATAACTTAGCCTTTACTAGTGCAGAGTATCAATGTATGGAGCTTGAAATCTCTTGCCTCAAGTTTTTGCCTCAGACCTATCAATTGATACAATTGCACATTAGGGTGGGCTCCTAAATGCCCTTCTGGATTATTTATTGTGCTAATGATACCCGAGAAGGACATTCTTCCCACAACGATGAATAGAAAAACCCTTCCCCACATCTGTAATCAGGATGGTTGATGACCCCTTCCCATCAAAGACATTCTCCCAGGTGGATCATCATTTGTTGTATTAGGCATCAAGATAGTTGTAGCAATGGAAACTAGATTATTTGCAAAGTGGTTTAGTTGTTTCCCCCACGATATTTCTATAGAAACTTGACATGTTTATTCTAAAAAAGTAAAAGAGGTAACATGACTACCCACACCTATTCCAATCTGTTAACATCTGAGACATGAATGAAATAGAATGTCGAGGAAAATGATTGATACATTATAGGGGTTCCAAGAAAGGGCGTAATGAGAGATGTGGGATGAAAAATGTGATGTTGATTATCTTTTTATATGTCACATTCTTTCCAACAGATTTGGCATGTTGTTTGAAAATATTCCCACTCTCTTGAAATTTTTTCCCTCGTGCCTCTATCTCCATATGCATGTCTTTTTCCCCATGGTTTAAAGCCTTTCAAATTAAAAAAAAAAAGCGTGTGAAATCAAAAATGAAATCACGTTGTTATCAACATGTAGACATGGATGCATGGCAAATTAATATTGATCCATGCATGCACTGAAGTGTCTTGACATGATTTGCAAATGTATGACAGATTTTATCATGGGGACCGAGAGTCATAATGGGATCCCTTACCACATATGACGTTCTCTGATAGGATTGAAGGAAACATGGTGGTATTCTTGAAATATTTCTCATATTTCTAGGCATCCAGGTGGACTACTGTGTTGAATCCAAGTGGCATTGTGACGCAAACGCACCACCTAGGCACGCCTGCTCCCACCAGGACCTTCTCTTCCTTCGGCCCGAAGAGCTAAAATTCTCTTCAAAACCCCTTATCGGGAGTTTTCTACACCCACAGATTGGTCTTTATGATCTCCCTATGCCCTATCGGGAAATCGGACCTCGTGTGTTCACGAGTCCTATTTCCACCGGATCGGGTCTTACCAATCCCCGAACCCCGATGAAAATTTGCCCACGTGTTCCTTGATTTTATCGGGAACTCTCTCGATCAGGAAATCGACACTTGTGAGGTCGTATATCACTTACCTCACGGATCCCCGATTTGTGATCGGCGATGATACTCTCTGCTCCCCTTAGCTCCCTCTGGCTAATTATTTTGCATGTGATCCGCTGGTCCACATGACCATAGTCTTTCCCCTATCGGAGTTTCGGACTTCACAGAATTAAAATGCGTAGAACTTACGCCTTCAGAATTCCCAATTCTCCCATTTTCGATGCCACCTGGCGTCAACTCCCCACTAGGGTTGACCCTTCGACACCTGTCCTCCACTATGGCGCCTATGGCCCACTCTCCAGTGTTGCTCAGGAAATTGCATTTCAGAAATTCGCGATTTTCGTTACACAATTTCACAAGACCCTTCGAATCCCGAAACCCGCTATGTGCTGACACCTGCCCCACTGGAATGTTACGACAGTGGGACCGTCACATTTCTGGACTTGCGACTTCTCATGTCGTGAGTTTCTCGACACCAAGAATCCTGAAATACCAAACCCCAAACTCTTTCAGATCTCGAACACGCGTCTCTCAAATCAACGTCTATGACTGTGTCGAGAAATCGCGGATTGCGATTTCAACAGGTGAGAGTTCTATGTCCCTGGAAACCCTGAAATTCTGAACCCTAACTCACTCTGTATTGTCGACACGTGTCTCGTTCATGATCTACGGCTAGGATCCCTTCTCGGGTTTTCGGGACTTTTAAGGTCTCCGACTTTTACTCCATGAAGACCCGATGACGCCAATATTCCGATGTCTCCTCCGCGTTTTTCCTCTGCTCCTTCAGGATTAAACACTGTGCAACTTCCTGAGATCTAACGACTGACGGGATTTCACAGTTTTCCTTGGCGAATCCTGACCGTTGATTCCTCCTCCTTGGAGATTTCTCGATAATGGCTAAGTATTCCTCCTCAGCACTTTCCCTTCAATGCATGCGCTTGAAACTCCTGCTCGAACCTTCCTCAACCCAAACCTCCTGGGCTCTCTTTCAATGATACCACAAAGGTGCTAAACCTCCTGAGATTTTCCACTCTGATTCTTTCAGAGGAATTTACGCACACTCCTTGCGCTCGACGTTCAATGACTTTTCAAGTGTTGAATCCTTCCGACTCTGCGCACTTTCTGCAGCAACAGTCTTCAATCTCCTTTTCTCAGATTAACAACTGAGACTTCTTCTTTAGCCTACGCACCCCTTTGCACAGCTTCAACAGCTCACTTCCACTTCTGGGTGAATGAGAACAAAAGTTAAACTACTGAGCCTTCATCACCCACTCCTTACGGATGAATTCAACTGCACACCTTGCAGGAATCTCCTGGCTCAGATAGAGAAACAATTGAAACTCATTCCATCTCTCCCTTTTAGACTTCAGTTTGAAACATGAAATCACATGCACAGCATATACAAAGCAAATGCATAACAAGAAACAAACATTTATGAGCACATCAACAATACACAGAGAAAACAACACAAACCATGTGCTTGAATCAAAGCTTCCTTCTATTAATTCAAATGCATGTACATGGGTGTTCTTCATACAATATTCTATGTTGGCTCTTCCCTTCTTCTGAATGCTTGATAATGTTACAATGATACAATGAGGGTGTCTATATCCATTTTCCCTCTCAGACTCTAAACTATCAAATCTAGACTTAAACATCCTATCTACCAGCATTAAATCTATTAAATGCCTCATATCTACCAAAGGACGAGAGATTAAGGATCAAGGTCCAATACAATATACAAATGCGCCTCCATGAATGGTTCATTAAATACTTGCGCTACAATCCCAAATCACTTCAAAAATTTGGGTTTGTTTATCCAGCTGATCTCCGCTTGATGTGCTGGCTCGCTTAATGAGTTGGCGATGCTCCTGCATCATACTCCTCGGCTTGAAAACTTTCATGGGCTCCTGTCCATGAGCTCCTGCACGGTCTGTCCATGTTTTTGAATCTCTGCTTCAATCTCCCAGCTGGCATCTTCCATTGGATGGTTCCTCCATTTGACCAGATATTCAAAGTATTGCTTCCGTCTGGTCCTTTTGCTGACTTTCTTGTCAAGTATACGCTCCATCTGTGGCTTTTCTGCGATCGGCATCTGCTTCTGCCACTAGATTTCTGGCTATTCATCACTTCCAGCTCCTACTTCCTCAGCCTTATATGGATATAAGTCTGAGACATTGAATGTTGGAGGTATTCCGATCTCATCCGGAAACTCAATTTCATAAGCGTTTTCTCCTAATTTCTTTAGGACTCGGCATGGCCCAATTTTCTTCATTTTGAGCTTATTGTATGTTCCCCTTGGGAACCTTTCCTTCCTCAGGTGTGCCAGAACTAGATCACCAAACTCAAACTGAAGTTTTCTCTGATGTTGATCTACTCTGCGCTTATATTCCTGGTTTGATTCCAGCAATCGCTTCTTCACCCTGCTGTGAAGTTCTTCCATCGCCTTTGCGAATTCTTCAGCGCTTGCGCTCTTAGTCATTATTTGCTCTGAATCCCTCAGTTCAGATACTCCTCTTGGCTACCTGCCGTATACAATCTGACGTAAATGTGCCACCCAGGCACACCTTCTCCCACCAGGACCTTCTATTCCTTCGGCCCGAAGAGCTAAAATGCTCTTCAAAACCCCTTATCGGGAGTTTTCTACACCCACAGATTGGTATTTATGATATCCCTATGCCCTATCGGGAAATAGGACCTCGCGTGTTCGTGAGTCCTATTGCCACCGAATTGGGTCTTACCAATCCCCGAACCCCGATGAAAATTCGCCCACATGTTCCTTGCTTTTTATCGAGAACTCTCCCGATCGGGAAATCGACACTTGTGAGGTCATATATCACTTACCTCATGGATCCCCAATTTTCGATTGGCGATGATACTCTCTGCTCCCCTTAGCTCCCTCTGGCTAATTCTTATGCATGTGATCCGCTGGTCCACATGACCACAGTCTTTCCCCTATCAGAGTTTCGGACTTCGCAGAATTGCAATGCGTAGAACTTAAGCCTTCAGAATTCCTGATTCTCCGATTTTCGATGCCACCTGGTGTCGACTCCCCACCAGGGTTGACCCTTCGACACCTGTCCTCCACTATGGAACCTATGGCCCACTCTCCAGTGTTGCTCAGAAAATCGCGTTTTGGAAATTCGCGATTTTCGTTACACAATTTCACAATACCCTCCGAATCCCGAAACCCGCTATGTGCTGACACCTGCCCCACTGGACTGTTACGACGGTGGCACCATCGCGTTTCAGGATTTCGTGACTTCTCCTGTCGTGAGTTTCTCGACACCAAGAATCTTGAAATACCGAACCCCGAACTCTTTCAGATCCTCGGACATGCGTCTCTCGGATCAACGACTATGACTGTGTCGGGAAATCGCGGATCGCGATTTCAACAGGTGAGAGTTCTATGTCCTTGGAAACCCTAAAATGTCGAACCCCGACTCGCTCAGGATTGTTGACACGTGTCTCGTCCGGGATCTATGGCTAGGATCCCTTCTCGGGTTTTCAGGACTTTCAAGGTCTCCGACTCTTACTCCATGAAGACCCGATGACGCCAATATTCCGATGTCTCCTCTGGGTTTTTCCTCTGCTCCTTCGGTCCTAAACACTGTGCAACTTCCCGAGATATAACGACTGACGGGATTTCGCAGTTTTCCTCGGTGAATCCTGACTGTCGATTCCTCCTCCTTAGAGATTTCTCGATAATGGCTAAGTATTCCTCCTCAGCACTTGCCCTTTAAAGCCTGCGCTTGAAACTCCTGCTTGAACCTTCCTCAATCCAAACCTCCTGGCATCTCTTTCAACAATACCACGAAGGTGCTAAACCTCCTGAGTTTTTCCACTATGATTCTTTCAGAGGAATTTGTGCACACTCCTCGGGCTCAACGTTCAATGACTTTTCAAGTGTTGAATCCTTCCGACTCTGCGCACTTTCTGTAGCAACAGTCTTCCATCTCCTTTTCTCAGCTTAACAACTGAGACTTTTTCTTCAGCCTGCGCACCCCTTTGCATAGCTTCAACAGATCACTTCCACTTCTGGGTGAATGAGAACAAAAGTTAAACTACTGAGCCTTCATCACGCACTCCTTGTGGATGAATTCAACTGCACACCTTGCAAAAATCTCCTAGCTCAGATAGAGAAACAATTGAAACTCATTCCATATCTCCCTTTTAGACTTCAGTTTGAAACATGAAATCACATGCACAACATATACAAAGCAAATTCATAAAAAGAAACAAACATTCATGAGCACATCAACAATACACAGAGAAAACAACACAAACCATGTGCTTGAATCAAAGCTTCCTTCTATTAATTCAAATGCCTGTACATGGGTGTTCTTCATACAGTATTCTCTGCTGGCTCTTCCCTTATTCTGAATGCTTGATAATGTTACAATAATACAATGAGGGTGTCTATATATGTTTTCCCTCTCAGACTCTAAACTATCAAATCTAGACTTAAACATCCTATCTACCAGCATTAAATCTATTAAATGCCTCCTATCTACCAAAGGACGAGAGCTTAAGGCTCAAGGTCCAATACAATATACAAATGCACCTCCATGAATGGTTCATTAAAGACTTGCACTACAATCCCAAAGCACTTCAAAAATTTGGGTTTGTTTATCCAGCTGATCTCCACTTGATGTGCTGGATCGCATGATGAGTTGGCAATGCTCCTGCATCACATTGAATGAGTTGTTCCATGATCGTTGAGTTGGTTGGTGTATAATATTGATGGGATGGGAATACCACTATCATGAACCTAAGGGATTGTTTTCCTTTTTTGTGTTTTACCATGCGACAACTCTTATCATTTGACACATATCTTCCTGAAACCTTTGTCATGCCCCGAGGCCACATTAACTTCTGTATGATTTTCTGATGTTATGTACACTATCTATCATTGATCAGGCTCTCTTGCAACCATTGGATGATTGGGCCCACACTCTTTCTTATGCTTAATTTTCATTCCTTGGTTATATGACTTGGTTTTGTTCAAGTGGAGGCTTAAACTTATTTTGAGTTATATAAGTTCCTTTCATTCTCTTGAAAAGAGCCTAATCATTGAGAATGAATCTTGATCCCTTAGTGTTTGATTTTTCTTTGTACATTTCCTGGTGGTCGACCATATTCTTTGCCTCTTTGGTGTGTGGCACCTATGAGCTCCCTCTCTTGACCTTTTGATTTTCAATTTTAACCCCCTCAATCTTGATCATGATGCACGCTAATTGCTAATTGCTAGAACAAAATCAGTACAAACATATGGCTCAGAAGGGACTGTTCTAATGGATTCTGAAGGGATGGTTCTCGATAGTATTTAGAATAAGGTTTCCAGAAGGTATCATTCAGAGAGAATAATTCTGATGGGTGAATCTGATTGAGCTATCCTGATAGGATATTGGAGTTCGAAGTTCGGAAAGGGAAACAAGAAAATAAAAAATATGTTTCTGATGGAGGTTTTCTGACGAGAAGAGTCCAATAGTGTTTCACACCATGGATTTCGAGGAAGTCCATGTACAAAACAACTTGGACCTTTCGATGAGAGGAGTCTGAGGAAGAGTTTCCAACTGACTTTTGGAGGTCTAGCCATGGCTTTGCAAGGCTAAGTGGATCAATCATTGGGATTATTCCCAAACCCCAGATCAATAGTTTTGATCTAAATATTGGTATGGTAGTAAATTAGTGAATTTTCTATGAAAATTTTAGTTTTTGAAGGTCTACATCTTGTAGGACGTTTTTTAGGGCCTAACCAACATTTTTAGAAAACCAATTTCACAAAATTGATTGTACTTGCAGTACACGCATTTTTTTCTTCTAAAATGAAATATCTTGAGGATATGTTTCCAACGAGATATTCTGAGTGCAAAACAAATTTTGTATGAAGAAGTTACAAACTAAATAGTCAAGGGTAAAATTCAATACCATATTTCATTTAAAGGGAATAATTCCTTGCTCAAGAGTCAGTTTTGTGGCCCAAGAGTAGTGTATTGAAATCTCATCGACTATAGAATTCATCCATTCAACTAGATTTGAATTCTTGGTATCTAAAAATGTGTTGGTAGAGAAAGACAACACTTGTAGCATACATGGTTGTAAAGGGAAAATGAATAATATATGGAAAGGAATCAAGGAGGAGAATCCATATATCAACCCATAAAATTAATTTGAGCAGTAAATTTTGTAGCTAACTAAAAATACATTGACTGGTGGCATTAAAGGGCATAACACGTTATGCAGTATTTTCCAGAATTGTGTGTGTGTATAGTTTTTCTAACAAAAAATTATTTTCATGCACATTTTATGTAGAATTAGAGGTTAATAAAAGTCATTTGGTTCCTATATGAGAACCACAATAATGGAATATGCCCAGGAGTCCTACAATCATGAGGAGGAATTAATAGGTTTACATGTTGGCATGGGAAATGACAAGACCGAATCTAATGGGAGAAGAGACAAGAAGGATCCTATAACTATGAGGATCATGCAAAGAGAACTGTAGATTTATAGGGCTCATAATGAAAATATTATGAAGTCTTAGGAAGAGCTACTTCATATATTGAACATTCTATAGAACAAATCCAATAAATACTCTGGCACAATTCAAGAATCTAGTGTTAAACAAGTGGCATCATCCAAATACCATAGGAGAAGGGATGAGCATGGGAATGACAAGAAGTCAAGAAAGAGGAGTAGGTGCCATCATTCTCCATGGAAATCCACTAGGAGAGATAATTCCAGTTCAAAGTTAGGGAGCATCCCAAGTGTGTCTCCTCTTTGGAGATAAAGGATAAGCCCTAAGGGAGAAATATTGTAAGGTGAACTCAGGAAGATAAAGACACCAACCTTCAATGGTGAGATTAGGAAGGGAGAGGAGGCCAAGGCCTAGATGTTAGAAATCAAGAAATATTTCCAGCTATATGATTATCCCTCAAGGGTAGAAACAAGAATTACAACCTACCACTTGCAAGGAAAGGAAACCATGTGGTGGGATCAGTGAAATAAAGAAAAGCATATAGATGAGAAGAGGGTCTCATGGAGGAAGTTCAAAGGAAATTTCAAAGAGAAATATTTTTCTAATAATTACTATGAGAGGAATATGAAATAGGTCTTTGAACTCAAGTTGGGAAGCATGACAATGGATGAGTATGAGAAGAGCGTCTTTGAATTGTTTCATTCTATTGAATTCATAAAGGATGAAAAGGTAAAAATACAAAGGTTTTTGAGTGGGTTACCCTCTTTATACAGTGATAATATACAATATGATAACCCCAATACTTTTGAGGAGACAATAAGGAGAGAAAGGAATCTCTATGAGTAGAGCAGAGGGAGGCCAATCTTCCCAAAGACTTGGAATGACAATATGAAAGGTAAGAAAGAGAAAAGGAAAAAAGGTTTTAAGACACAATTTTTCAAGAACATCCCCCAAGAAAATAAACAAGGACACTCAACCCAAAATGAGAATAAGACATCATATTTGTTTGGGAAGAATCCAAGGAAGAAACCTATACAATGTTGGGGATGTGAGGGGTATCACTTGTATAGTGATTTCCCTCACAAGGAAGAAAGAATGAGGATTTTCCAGAATATTCAGGAGGTTGAAACGATGTAAGAAATGGGAGGAAGAATGCCAGGTATTTATGCAGCATTGGACAAAAAGCAAGAAGAATATATGTCCCCAATGATTGAAGTGGAAGGTAAGATCAATAATCAACCTATAACAATTTTATTGATTTTGGAGATAGCCATAGTTATATAAACTCTAATATTATTGAAAGATTTCACTTGCAAAGGAGTAAGCATAAGAAATATTTTTTAGTCAATTGTCCACAAGGGTTAAGATAAAGATCAATGAGTTGGTTAAAGATTTCCTAATACACATGAATGGACTCAACACAAAGGTAGATGTGAACATCATACCTTTGGGTTCATATGACTATCTAATTGGAATGGTTTGGTTGGAAAACCACATGTTGTCCAAGATTGTTACAAGAAGACAATAACTTGTATTGATGAGAAATGGAATCAAGGAAAGAATCAAGGCATTACAAGAGCTATAGTTGTTAGAGAAATTCCATCCATGTAGCCGGAAAAGCGTTTCGGGAAGGGATGTCAAATGTTTGCAGCCCAGATGGAAGAGGCACCTAGTGATAAAGTGGCAAGTATTGAATACCATATGATATTGAGAGATTTTGAATATGTTTTTAATTAAATTCCATGATTTACACGAAAGAGAGACATTGATTTCTCTATTGATTTGGTGCTAGGAGCTTCCCCAGTGTACAAGACACCCTACAGAATGGGCACACCATAATTGAAAGAGTTTCAGATGCAATACAAGTTTTGAGGAAGGGATATTTAGGGCAAAGTGTGTCACATTGGGGATCCCCAATTGTTTGTAAATAATAAATATGGGACCTTAAGGTTGTGTATTGATTTCAAACAGTTGAATAAGTCCACCATCAAGAACAAATATCCTTTGTCGAGGATTTCTAATTTGTTTGACCAGTTGAAAGATGCAAGAATATTTTCCAACATTGAATTGAGATAAGACTATCAAAAAGTAAGGATAAGGGGAGAAGATTTCATGAATACAACATTCAAAACAAGGTATGGGAATCATGAATTCATAGTAGTGTCATTTGGACTATCAAATGCCCCAATTTGTTTTATGTGTCTGATGAATGGAGTGTTCGGGGACTACCTAGAAAAGTGTGTGATTATTTTCTTAGATTATATTCTCTTATACTCTAAGTTTGAGGAGGAGCATGAGGAGCATTTAAGAATGGTGCTAAAGGTTTTAAGGGAGCATAAGATGTATGCCAATTTAATTAAGTGCATATTTTATCAAAACATGATTCACTACTTAGGGTATATTATTTCAGTAGATGGGATAGCAGTTGATATCGAGAATATAGATTCCATTAGAGGATGGACAACACCAAGAAATGTGATAGAATTTAGATCATTTATGGATCACACCAGTTATCACTAAAGGTTCATAAAAAGGTTTTCGAAGATTGCAAGCCAAATCACTTCTTTGCAAAAGAAGGGAGTGAAATTTGAATGGACTCCAAAGTGTGAAGAGAGTTTGCAGTAGTTGAAAAATATTTTGACAAGTGCACCCATATTAAAGATTGCATATCCAAATGAATACTTTCTAGTGTGCATGGATGCATGCAATGAAGGTATTGGTGGATTCCTTAGTAAAAAATATCATGTGGTATGATATAAGTCTTGGAAATTAAAAGAGAATGAGTTAAAGTATGCTACTCATGATATAGAATTAATAGCCATCATACAGATGTGGCCTGAAACATTTATTTGGATAGCTAACATTAAATTCCATGTAAACTATATGGATAGAATTTCTTAGAGACTATGAATTTGAAATTAAACATATCAAAGGAAAATAAAATTAGGTGGTTGATGCACTTAGCAAAAGAGTTCATGAAGTGCATGTTTCATCCATCAGCATGTATAGGATAAATATAAAAGATAGAATTATTGAAGTAGTAAATTTTGATCAACATTGTTTACAAATAAAAGAAAACTTATAGCAAGGAAAATTACAGCGAAAATTCAAAAATTGTGAATTTAAAGAGGATGGAGTCTTCTTGTAGAAAGACAAGGTGTATGTGTGGAATTCCACAGAGCTGAAAAATATAGTGTTGAGAGAAATGCACAATGTGCCATATGCTAGGCACCTAGGATATCATAAATCCATTACAGTTGTAAGGAGCCAATAATTTTGGTTGGGAATGAAGAAAGAAGTGGCTAACTACATAGCCTGGTGTCTAGAGTGCCAAAAGGTAAAAACAAGCACAAGCATCTAGTGGGGATATTACAGTTATTTCCCATTCCAGAATGGAAGTGGGAAGTGGTCACATTATATTTTATTACAAAGCTTCCTAAAACAATGAAGCAACATGACTTAATCATGGTGGTAGTGGGAAAATTGACTAAGGAAATGAATTTTATCCATGTGAAGACAACACACAAAGAAACAAACATTGTGGATATTTACATGAAGGAAGTTGTCAGGATACATGGAGTGCCTAAGGAAATAGTTTCAGATAGAGATTCCATGTTTACATCCAAATTTGGGAAAGATTTTTTCAAGGGATTTAGGACAAATATGAATCTTAGTACAACATATCACCCATAGTCAAATGGGAAAACAGAGAGGACCAATAGGATAATTGAAGACATGCTCAGGATGTATGTGATGGAACAACCATCAAAATGTGATGACTATATCCACTTAGTGGAGTTTTCTTATAATAATTGGTATCAAGCCTCATTAAAAATGATTCCATTTGAATCTGTGTATGGAAGGAAAGGTAACACACTGGTGAGTTGGGATAACCCAACAAATAAAGCTATCATTGGGCTAGAATTGTTAATGGAAATGGTAGAGAAAATGACAAGGATCAGACATAATTTGAAGGATAACCAAGATAGGAAGAGATGTTATGCAACAAAGAACAAAGTTTTTAGAGATTTTAAAGTGGGAAAGAATGTTTTCCTAAAAGTGAAAGAAAAAAGAAGTTTGATAAGATTGGGTTTCTTCCCAAAGTTGGAAATGATATATTGTGGCACTTTTGAAATATTAGAGAAGATAGGTCTAGTTGCATGCATGCTAGCATTGTCGAAATCCGTTA
>ML843173.1:54891-66273 GCA_009831015.1 Picea engelmannii
CCTGCATAGGATGACAGAGTAAGCGCCGACTGGAAAATTTGAATGTAGGGGTCTGATCACATTCCTGGTGGTTGCAATGTTTTTAGTATATATAGGCAGTTTTGATATTTTGTTAAGGTTGAATGGTTGAGCTAGGCTCCCTGCTATTGTAATTATTTTTTATGAAGAACGTTGGTTCTCTGGTTATGTATTTGTTTTTGAGACATCTTGGTTAATCTAAGTCATCTTTCTTGATCCATCTTATTTGCCTCCGATACTTACAGATTTCATGATTAAATGACTCATATGAATTGTTATGATTGTATTATGATGAATTTTGTATTATAATGTTGTTATAATTTCTTTCAGTTTCTTTGAGATTTGAATTCAAGAGGATCTTGCATTTAAGTTTTTCCTCCTTAGGAGGTTGGAAGACCTGATGTCCACAATAGAACTCTACACTCTCCTCACCAAAGTCTTCCCTATATTCACCCTTACTCCAACTTATTGACTGAAGTTGATTCCAGACCTCAATTACTTATGCATGCTAGTCCAACTTTATGAGTTAGAACATTATTATCATTGAGTCCTCTCCATTTGATCACCTAAAACTCATTTACATTTACTGTATAAAATGATGGATACTGGGCTTACCTTCTATGCAATCTAAGGGTGAATTCTAGTGCTAACACTATGTAGGAGGAATACCCGCAAATTTTGGTCAATTTCGAAGAAAATAGAAGCTAAAAATGCAAGACTCCATTTGTGAGCTACTAGAGTTCGGAACCATGTCTTCGAAATTATTAGTCACCTGTGTTCATAGCCCTTATAAAATAATAGTGTATCCTGATGGACTAAGGGAAGTGAAAGGAGTGCATTCCTTGGGTCAACAGGATGAGAAGAACGAGATATTATGGTTGGGACTGTTGTTGAAGGGTAAAAATTGCAAAATTTTGTGTTATTTTCTGAATATTGTGATGTAAATTTTTATATGTATTTTTTCATGGTTCAATACTTATTCCTTAGAATACCTTAGTCTATCACAAGTTCGATCAAATGGAGTGTTGACACCAAAGTTCAGACAAATTGTTGGATTACTAAGAGGGGGCGTGAATCAGTAATAGAGAAATCTAATCCTTTTTAACCATGAAATGCAAGTGTTATATCAATGTAGCATTATCATCCAATAGTTTCATAGTAAATAAATAATGAAAAAATGAGAAATCATACAAATACACAGTACACAAGTGTTTTTACGTGAAAAACCAAAGTGGGAGAAAACCACATAATGATTTTTCTTATATGTCTTTAAGAATTGCATTTATTGGAAGCACTAACTTCCTTTGTTTTCTAGCTGCAACTGGAAGGAGGCTCCAATCTCCTAGTTTTTCAGGATACAACCTGAGAGAAGCGCCAACTCCCTAATTCTTTGGCTACAACTAGAAGGAGGATAAAACCCCCTATGTTCTCCAGCTACAACTAGAAGGTGGCTACAACCACCTTTCCTTTCCCCATCTAACTGCCCTGTCGCAGAAGTAGAATGATGGAACCACTGTCACACTATGACTATGAGATATACTGCTATAAACTTGTACCAATTAACCTATACCAAACAACCTGTAACAACCTGTACCGATAATCTTTTCCAACATGTACCTCAACTTGTACCATAAATAAGTGCATCGACCATGCACCAAACTTGTACAAATAACATGTCACAATAACCTGTCCAAACAACCTATCACAACAACATGTCTCAACAATATTATCAACCAAATCATATCTACTCACCAAGATAAATCACCAAGACAATTCTCAACCATATGCACAATATCACCAATATGTGCATCAACCAAGCATAACACAACAACTCATAATCATCACCAAGATCAATATGTGCTTCTAATAATATACAAAGACCAATATGCTACATCATCCATAAACCATGTGTCAACAATACTACTAACAAGTTCCTCCAACCATGTACCAAGTATGTGCCAATCATGCATCAACTACCTCATCAAATATGATTGATCAAGATGTACCAACATCATCAACTATACACCTCATGTATGTGCCAACTCATCAACTACTTGTCTCAACCATGTACCCAACATGTACCTCAACCAAAATCTATCACCAATTTCATCATCGAAATCTGATTTGTAACTCTGTAATAGACTTGGTGTATATGATCACATACCTACAAACCTTCCTTAACTTTAACAACAAGAGACTAACATTTTCATCAAACTTTACTTTAGTCTCACATGACTAATTTTTGATTAGTCAACAACCCTAACTTGGAATAATCATAACTATGTACTTGTAATGAATAAAGATATGAAAATAGTACATAATGTTCTTCAGTGTCTTTTATGCAATTCCTTGAGGTTTCACTGCTTGGAACCTCTCAGAAAAGGAGTTATAGCAAAAATGACATACCTTGTTGAATTTTGGCTTATTATAGAGAGAGAACGTGTAGAGCGTGCTCTGCACAGAATATTTGTTTTGTGGATCTGAAAATGGTACAAAGAATGCTACAGACTGTACTCTAACAATACATTTGGTCTTACTAAATTTGTATCTTTTATGAAGAAGTTATGACGTTTTTACCTGAAACACTTTTTTTATACTAGTTTCAGGACGGTATAGATCTGGAGAAATTAGAGGAAGCCCTAGACCAGAAAGATCTACAGGGCCTCCCGGAAGAACAACTGCGCAAGGTTCACAAGATCTTCATAGATTCAACGGCGGGTTCCACAGCACGCCTAGGCATCACCACAGAGTCCAGCTCTAGCTCCAAAAAAACCCCAAGGGAAGGCAAAAGACGAGGTAGAAAGCCAGCTCATCAGCTGATTAAAGAAGCCGGTAACCTAATGATCAACTCAGGGCAGATACAGAAGCTCTCGGAGGGATACCTCCACCCACACCTCTCCTCTTAATGATGAATATCATCTCCTGGAACATCAGAGGGATTAACGGACGATCCAAGCAAAGGATCCTCAGAGACTGCATCAAAGAGGAAACTCCAGAAATTCTAATGTTACAGGAGACCAAATGTGCCGGTCTGGAAGCTGAGAACATAATTCAAAGAATTTGGAAAGGCTGCCAGTTCTTTTATACGGACTCTGTGGGAGCAGCGGGCGGCCTTGCAATTTTATGGGACCCCAACCACATAACTCTCAGTGGGCCCTTTTCCACAGCAGGCACCCTGTCAGCCCATTTTGAAATAATAGGATCAATTCAGGAGGGAACCATCACCAACATCTATGGTCCACAAGGACAACAGGAAAAGCAGAAATTTTTGGAAAAACTAATCCGAGTCAAAGCTCTGGTGAATACGCCCAACTGGATCCTAGGCGGCGACTTCAACATGATAATGACACTGGAGGAAAAATCAGGAGGCAGCAAGCGTCTCGAGCAAGATAGTGGTAAGTTCAAATCCCTCCCCGACCAGCTAAAACTAGTAGACATAGAGAATAGTAATGGGACCTTCACCTGGTCAAATCGCCGATCTAGTAGCCAACACATAGCTTGTAGACTAGACCGATTTTTTGTTTCAGAACATTTGATTGAAAGAGACCTCTGCATAGAAAGCCTAATTCTACTCAGAACAGGCTCGGATCATTGGCCAATAGCCCTCCATATTGCCATAGAAGCGACACCAAAATTCAAACCCTTTAGATTTGAAAAATTCTGGCTAACACACCCAGACTTCCATCAACTCGCTCAACTCTGGTGGAATCAATCAGAAATAAACGAGGGCACCAAGATGTACAGGTTTCAACAGAGGCTTAAAAATTTCAAGCAAAAGCTCAAACATTGGAACAAAAGCACCTTCGGCAATATCCATCAAGCCATCAGAGACACAGAACTCCGGCTAGCTGAAATACAACAGATTTTCATATCAGGAACACGCACCACTGCACTCATGCAGGAAGAAGAGCAGTTACAGATGCAACTTGAGCAACGCAGGAGGCAAGAAGAGATACTCTAGAGACAGAAATCTAGAGTTCAGTGGCTCAAAGAAGGGGAAAAGAACACCAAATTCTTTCACAGAACCATGATACATTGAAGACACATCAACAGAATAACACATCTAGTGGACGAGCAAGGCCAACTAATCAGGGACCATGAGCGCATAGAAGAATAACTTCACGGATACTATCAAACCCTCCTCAGGGAGAACAACGAGGACAGGGCGACAGCAATCTCCCGAGTCACCAGCCACATTCCAAAGCTAATCACACCTAAACAGAATGCAGCCCTCAATCGACCGATCTCCAAGGAGGAAGTGGATAAAGCTGTAAAAGACATGCCCCCGGGCAAAGCCCCAGGCCCTAATGGATTTACTACAGATTTCTTCCACCACTGCTGGGATATCATAGGCCAGGACGTTTGGGAAGTAGTAGAAGAATCCAGATCGTCAAGACAAGTGCTTCAAGCCTTCAATGCCACCTTCCTCGCCCTCATACCGAAGGAGGAAAGAGTCACGAACCCCAGACAGTTTCGACCCATCGCCCTTTGCAATGTCATCTACAAGATCATCACTAAGGTTATTGCAAATCGACTCAAACCAATTCTACCACTCATCATATCTAAAGAACAATCTGGGTACGTAGAAGGCAGACAGATTATGGACAGCGTCATTTTAGCCAATGAGGTAGTCATCTCTCTCAAGACAACAAAAACACCAGGTATGTTGATCAAACTCAATCTCTCCAAGGCTTTTGATAGAACCAACTGGCAGTACCTCCGTGCTATTTTGAATTCTTTTGGTTTTAATCATGCTTGGGTCCAATGGATTATGAACCTTACCTCCTCGGCGTTCTTCTCAATCCTCGTCAATGGCGTCCCCTCCCGCCCCTTCTCAGCCTCCCGAGGCATCAGGCAAGGCGATCCACTTTCACCTTTCCTCTTTGTTCTTTTAGCGGAAGGCCTTGGCCGATACATCAAATCAGCAGTCCTGGAAGGCACCCTCCAGGGCCTACCTCTGCATAATATGCATCCCGCTCCTTCACACAGCCAATTCGTTGACGACACCCTTCTAATGAATTCCCCCACCGCTCGGGAGGCCCTCAAACTCAATTCTATCCTCTTAGATTTCACTGAGGCCTCGGGCATGACTCTGAATCTTGAAAAGTCCAAGCTCTTCTTCTTCAACACCCCCGCGGCAGTCCAGTTACACATTTCCAGAATCCTGGGCATCCCCAGGAGCTCCCTTCCGTCTAATTACCTGGGTATCCCCCTCACTGGAGCACCCGCTAAAACCATATCTTGGAACAACCTCCTCATCTCCATCTCTAACAGATTATCCAACTGGACTTTCAGACCTCTAAACCTTGCAGCCAGACTTGTCCTGTTCAATTCGGTCCTCCAAACTCTTCCCACTTACCTCTTCACGACACTTGCTGCCCCTAAACACATCATCAAAGCAATCAAAAACATCCAGCAGAATTTCCTCTGGAAAGGAGTCCAAGAAAAGAAGAAATGGGCCCTCGTAAGCTGGGAAAAGGTATGCACACCAAAAGGCAAAGGAGGCCTAGGGCTGCAGGACCCAGAGAAGCTCAACCAGATAATGGGAGCTAAGATATGGTGGAGGTGGCTGAAAACACCAGAAGCCTTATGGGCTCAAATCTGGAAACGCAAATATGCCCCTACAATGCAACCAGACCAACTGATCAGACACAACATTAAAATGCAGGGGTCGAACATCTGGAATACCACTTGGCAAAACAGGGACATGATACAGAAACATGCCTTCTGGGAAATACGTAATGGAGACAGCGCAAGATTCTGGCAAGATTCTTGGCAACAGCTTAAGCCTCTACAGGACCTTGAGACACTCACACCCCTCCACCTGGCATTCAATCAGCTCTCTGCACTAAAGGTACGTGATCTCTGGAAGCCCGGGGACGCAAAACACACCTGGCGGCAATGGAAAACCTCCAACCAGGAGCTAGGCATTCCCCCTGATATAAACCTATCCGCCTGGCAGCAAGAGGCTGGACGCAGGAAAATCCCCTGGCGAGAAGGAAGCGATATGCTCAGATGGGGAAACTCAGCTTCTGGCAACTTCTCGGTAAAAGAGGCCTATAGCATACACTTCCATCAAAATAACCAGCAAGGGGACAACATCTGGAGAAAAATTTGGCACAAGGAATTATGGCCTAAGGTATCTACCTTCCTCTGGTTAATTATTCACAACAGAATACTAACATGGGACAACCTCAGGAAAAGAGGGTTCACTGGACCATCCATGTGTATACTCTGTCAAGCCCAAGAGGAAACCAAAGAACACCTCTTCAACGGATGCAGCTACAGCCAGGCAATCTAGGATCAAGGAGCACAAATCATGCGCCGATCCAACCAAAATCGTGGCAGCATCAAAGATACTATCGAAAATTGGGACTCAATCACCTACAGTAACCCCATTCTGAATCAAATCTGGCTTTTACTACCTGGCTTCACTCTCTGGCAGATATGGAAAGAAAGGAACAAACGCATCTTCCACACCAAGCAGTCCCCAGCACAGGCAACCTGGAATTCAGTCGTCAAACTCATCAGAGAAACTATTCAGAGCAAGCATTGGAAACTCCGGGACCAAGAATGCAATCGCGAGGAAGCACACATCTTCCAAAGCTGGACGCTCAACCTCAAAGATGGGGGAAGCCTTCGGCAGCCTCAGAGCCACTTCTCCAGTCCATCCCTTTGGACCCCCCCTCCCGCTGGATTCATAAAAATCAACTTCGATGGAGCCTCAAAAGGTAATCCCGGACCAGCAGGTTACAGAGCAGTCATCAGAAACTCCATTGGGGAAATCCTTACCCTCAGTGCGGGATACTTGGGAGAAACCACCAACAATCTAGCAGAACTCACAAGCCTCTTACAGGGTCTCAAACAGGCTCTCGTTCTCACCAGGCACAATATCATATTGGAAGGGGACTCTCAAATAGTCATTCAGCTCATCACAAAAATCCTGCATGGGGGACACCCACACAAAATCTCTCCTAGCTGGCGCTTAGTAGGAATGTTAGAAGACTTTCAAAGCCTGCTCAGGCGGAACATCAGCGTCATCCCCTCCCATATCAAATGGAAAGCAAACACAGTAGCCGATCTACTCGCCAATGAAGGCGTTTGCAGGGAAAGGGAGCACATAAGCTGGAATTCTAATAGCTCAGAGCCCTCAGATCTTCACCATCGTTGCAAGCTATTGGCCAGCAAAGATTTCCCTACCTCGGATGGGGTGACATGTGTCCAGGGCGTTGAGGCGAGGTGGCAAGGGGAGGTGGCGAGGGGAGGCGGGGGGCCTTTATTACCCGTCCTCCCCACACACTCTGCGACCCATAGTGCACGTCAACTCCTTTCATCTCTGTAGCATGAAGCCTTTCAGCACGAGCGCCATAGGTCCTAATGGACAGAGCATTAAGATTGTCGCATTAATGGAGTTTATTGGGATTTATTTGTTCATCAACCTTCGGCTGGGCTCCATTCTGTTAGAACAGTTCTCTGCGCAGAGAGGCGAACTAGCTCTCCTCTTCGTCCCATCCATGCCGCGTCTAAGGGGGAAACCCCGTAGAGGGGCTGGTTGGTATGCCGCCGCCAAGAGAAGAAAAAGACACAGGGATTTCCAGAGTGCAGTGACTCTAGTTCGAAGGCGTCGACGACAGGCAATTCAGAAATCTTCACCGCCTGGTACAATTGTAGTAGAGGACCCGAACACACAGCCCCCTCCGGATTTCCTGCACTAGAATATGGTCACCTTCCCGGATGACTAGGACCCCTACGCCCGTGTCTTTCGACCTCGCTTCACTACGCCCGGCAGAACCTCCACCGACTCCTGTGCCAAAGCTTCTCTGGACCCCGACCCAAAACACTGCACCATCGAAGAGGAGAAGGTGATGGAAGCTGACACAGTTCAGGATACCGACTGTCAAGGAAATGAAGATGCACAGACGAGGCCGCCCTCGCCACCTCTCTTACTCCTGGAGAAATTGCAGCTTATCTTTGAGCTCCGAGAACTAGCAGAGGACCAAATCTTTCGTGCGGTCTGCACAAGCCAGCGACTGGACATGTTATATGCAGCTTACTCTAACGCCTCCCCCAAGCGATTTTGTCCTACCTGCGCACAGCCTTTCGCCATTCCAGCTCGAGCAGCAAAAGAATAGGACGACAAGGCGAGCCCCGGATAAAAGGTTCCAGCGTTTCCATGTTTTTCTTTACGATTGTTGTTGTACTTTCTCAGGACAGTAGTCCTCTAGCTGTTAGTAGAATTAGCCTCAGGAACTCCGCTATTAAAATGATGTTAGTTAAGACTATACCCCCTGGTTTCCTACGGGCAGGGTGGCTCTATGCTTTCCATCTCTTTTGGACCTGTTACAGTTTGATAGCCAGGTGTCCTGGTTTCCTTCACAGGCAGGACACCTGGCTCCTATCTGGCATGTATTCTCTCTTTTTTGTTTGAAGTTATAATAGGAAGGTCCCACTTTTACTTAAAAAAAAAAAAAAAGCATTATTAATGTATTAATACATTAATACATTAGTAAAACATTATTAATACATTAATGTATTAATACTTTAATATATTAAATACATTAATGTATTAAATATTTTATAAATAAAAACATAAATATTGATATTAAAACATTAATATTAGAGAATTAATACATTAAAAAAAAAATATGTATACATTATTAAAATATTAATATATTACTAATACATTATAATAATGTATTAACTCATTATTATAAATGTATTAATAAAACACTAACAAATGCATTACCTAATATATTATAATAATATATTAACTCATACTTTAATAATATATTATTAATATCTTACCTTATTAATGTATTAATACATTATTAATAA
This sequence comes from Picea engelmannii, assembly GCA_009831015.1. Classification (NCBI taxonomy): domain Eukaryota; kingdom Viridiplantae; phylum Streptophyta; class Pinopsida; order Pinales; family Pinaceae; genus Picea; species Picea engelmannii. Next base: position 63,745 of record ML843173.1, read on the forward strand.
TGTATTAATGTTAAAAGAATACATTATTATAAAAGAATAATATATTATTATTATTAATACATTATTATACAATAATAAAGTAATACATTGATAAGGTAATACATGAATAAAATATTAATACATTAAAAATGTACTAAAGTAATAAAAAATACATTTATGCATTAATACATTATGCATTAATACATTAAAGTATTATTAATAATTAATACATTAATAAAACATTATTAATACATTAATACATCATTAAAGCATTATTAATACATTAATATATTAATACATTAATATATTAAATACATTAATGTATTAAATATTTTTCAAATATAAATATAAATATTGATATTAAAACATTAATACATTAAAAAAGTATTTATACATTATTAAAATATTAATATATTTTATTTTTTTTAAGTAAAAAGAGTTGGAGCCTATTATATTATCATTGACAAAATACAGAGCTGTTGGTGATGCCAGTTGTCCCGCCTGAGCAGGAAACCAGGACAACTGGGCATCCCTGTCCATGTGTCACCATAGTTGCAGAGTGGGCAAAATTTAATAAAATTCACGTTGCTACGTCCCGCCCGAAGGAAACCGAGACTAGCAGGCATCAGCATGAAACTGGTTCTTTCACCTAGAACTAAGAAATATAGATATCTATCTGTCCTAAGGCATAAACTATTAAAACAAAACCACAAGCAAAGTCTAGGTCTGAACATCAAATAACCTCAGAGCCAGGGTGATTGTCGTCGACCGCGGAGTGTCTCCATCTTGCTGGAAATGCGTATGCTCGGGCACATGTCGGGCATTGTTTCTTTGGTGTGGCTCTAGAGTGCGCTGCAAAGAACATGTCGAGCCTCTGCTCCAATCTTGTGATGCGGAAGACCTGATCTTCTAAGAGATTTCTCATATCAAAGACGAGATTGAGATATCCCCAGTCAACTGAAGGTGGTTGTTCTGGGCTGGTGGTCGCTTTTGCTCCCTACGTTTTGTGTCCCTCAGCTCCTCTGGTGGGTTCGGGAGGAACTTCTTCCTCCACATAGCAGGGAGAGTAAGGCCTCTCTACGTTGATGTCACAGTGGTTGCACGTGCCGCTTGCCGTCTGTGGAGTGCTAACCGAGCCAAAATGCGAGCGTGGGTTCCAATTTTCCAGGACCATGAACAAGGTGTGTTCAGGAGGGCTTTCTAGGCCTCCTTCCGGGATCACCTCCTCGACGACCACCATTGGAGGCGTGCGTGGTCGTTCCCGTCGCCTCCTGGCAGCCATTGCCATTGCCTTTTCAAAATTCGCCTTCCTCTTGCGTCGCGACTTTGCTGTATACCAAGCCACTCCTCTTCGCGGTGTCCCCCTGATTCTTGGCATGGTGAGGTTTCAGTGTCTGAGGCAGGAGCGGCCAATTGGAGTCGAATTACTGCTAAGGGTGGGCAAAGTGGCCGAGAGCAACGACCGCTCTAGTGGAACGAGAGAGAACCTGCTGCAATGTTGGTGCTTCTACGAGACGAAGGTTTTCGGGAGCGCTCTGTTACCAGGACTTACAACTCGCACAATGAGCACAAATGCCATGCCAATTGCCATAACTACAACCATCACCTCCTCCATTAAAGTCTGCGGGATAGTGCGGGTACCCTTCCCTTGTGCGAGGGGTCTCGACTGTTGAATGCGCCTGTGCATATCCATGCCGAATTAATGAGCAAGGTGATGTGAGCCGGTAGACACCATAACACCGCGTCCCAGCTCACTCCCACGTGGCCGCATCGCCCTTCGTGTCACCCCATCCGGGGAATTAAAATATTAATATATTACTAATACATTATAATAATATATTAACTCATTATTCAAATGTATTAATAAAACACTAACAAATGCATTACCTAATAAATTATAATAGTATATTAACTCGTACTTTAATAATATATTATTAAAATATTACATTATTAATGTATTAATACAATATTAATAATTTATTAATGTTAAAGTAATACATTGTTATAAAATAATAATATATTAGTATTATTAATACATTATTATACAATAATAAAGTAATACATGAATAAAACATTAATACATTAAAAAGGTATTAAAGTAATAAAAAATACATTAAATTATTATATTAAAGTACTAATATATTAATAAAATATTTATACAATAATAAAGTAATTAATTAATTAATAAAGTAATGATACATTAATAAAATAACGATACATCAATATTTTAATGATGATGATTAATATATTATAATAATATATTAATTCATTATTATAATGTTAAAATATTTTATAAATAACATATTTATAGATTATTAATTATGTATTAATAAAACACTAACAAATACAAATACATTAAGTCATAAATTATAATAGTATATTAAGTCATTATTATTGTGTTTAAATATATTATAGTTAATATATTTATATATTTTTAATTAATAAATTAATGTATTAATAAAATATTTATACATTATGAAATAATACATTAATAAAATATTAAAATATTAATAAAGTATTGTTAATTAATACATTAATAAAGCATTAAAA
>ML843174.1:0-38938 GCA_009831015.1 Picea engelmannii
TTGAATTATAATACACTCATCACTTCACTTTATTATTTACCTTTTAAAATCTCTTAAACCACTTTGACTACTTTGACCTTTTGGGGCTTCTAGATGACATATGAGGGTCCTCCAACTTCGTAAGGCCACAACTCTCAAACCGTAAGGAGTTATGTGACATTCTACATACCACCAAAAATGGCATGACATGTACTATCCATATAGAATAGTATTATCTGAAAATATATCATAACTCATACCGTTACCCATCAAACAAATTTGGGTCCATTACTCAAACCTGGGGTCTCCAACTTCTCATTGCCATAACTCTCTAACCATGAGGAATTAGGTGACGTTCCACATACCACCAGAAATGACATGACAAGCACTATCCATCTAGGATATTTTTCCTGACAAATTCACTTTCCTTCATCTCATTTTTCCACAATTAAGCATGGGTTCTCTTACTCTACAAAGCGTCTTCCCGTGAGGGCTTTCACCATAAGGGGACCACTTTGGATTTCATCCATATTTACTTCTTATCAACCATGACAAAACAATAATGAGTCATATTTACATCAAACAATATTGTGTCCATTACCCAAACCTTTGTGCTACGAGGCTTTCTTCAAGGGTTGACATCAATGACAACCAATCTTAATCAACAATCTGTAGAAAATTGCAGCCTTATGGCTGTAGCTTTCAGTCACTTATATCAGCAAGTTACACCATCAAAAGATGCCAACAATTAGCCCAAAAGATGCACCCTAGTTAGTATAGTTAGTGAGCAAAATTTAGGAGCTAGTCTAGGGTTAGTTTAAGAGTTATGGTTAGTAGTTTATCTAGGTTAGATAAGCCCTAATGGCTGTAGGTTAAAATTTGTAACAACAATTTAAGTAATGGGAGAGAGGGGATGCCCTAGTAGGGGAAGAGTCCCCTCAATGTGGCAAACCAACTCCAAGCAAAAGTTCTTTCAAAAGACAAAAAAATCACGTTTCCCAAGGCAATGATTTTATTTCTCCAATGCCAAAAATAGATGACTAGTGCCTTTACTACTGGGTTAATGGAGTTAAATAAATTAACTAGAGACACTACTTCCTTGGGGGTGTAAATCCTCTTACTTCCCAAGGCAAGTATCTCTAGTTAGGGTTTGAGAATGAGGGGTGTAAATCCTCTTATTTCCCAAGGCAAGTATCTCTAGTTAGGGTTTGAGAATGAGGGGTGTAAATCTTCTTACTTCCTCAAACAAACCCTTGCAACATCAATGAACTTTAAGCAATAAATGATGGAGACTAGAGTGGGGGTGTAAATTACTAAATACTCTTACTTCCCACTTAGCTCCTAGCACAACAATCCTTGACTTGAAAAAATGATATCATAAGAGTAAAAGACCATACCAAAATCAAGAAAGATGCTGAGATAATCCACCATAAATGCTAGAAATCATTCATCCAAGGCTAGCGCCTCACTCCATCAACCATTCACAAGAGATAGCCATAAACAAGTGCACAAGAGACAAATATAGCCAAGTGTAGCGAAAATTTCAGATCAAGTCCTCTCACAAGAGGGAGAGTTATGTCTAAATGAGATTTTATGATCTCTTATTTATACAAAATGTCACCAAGGTGACTTGTCCATACATTAAGGGGTAAACCACAAGACTAGGGGTCAACAACCCTAATATTGCCCCCTTTAACAAAGTAATATTAAACAATTCATTTAAAATTTCACTTTTGCACAAATAAAACTCTAATTTTACATGGACGTCACCCCTTTAGGGGACGTTTTGCCACTTGGGACAAGTCGTTGGTGTTGGAGAAGCTATGGTAGGCCTCCAAAGGCCACATGTCAAGCCTCTAGACAATCTCCTAATGGTGAAGACCTTCTTCTCCTCAAAACGTCCATGTGTCAATGAGTGGCTACATCACCACCAAACCCTAGCCCCCAAAAGTGACGTCATGCCCTAGGAGGTGACGTTTTGCCTCTCCTAGGCAAATTATTTGGCAAGTGAAGCATGGGCTAGGTCCATCTAGCTGTCCTCTAGGCTTTCAATATTTTATCTCTGTGATACGGCACGTGGACCCTTGACATCCAACCTGTGGGCTTGCAAGCCCATGGAAGCCCAAGCTAGGATTGTTCTCCCAAAACTGTCCACCAACTAGGTCCTGTAAAGACAAATGAGCACGCCCTCCAAGGATCTTAAGTCATAGCATCATGATAAGTGAATCCAATCAGTAAATGAACCACCTAAGCATGTGCATCAAAGATCACTATATCAAACAATTAATTGCTCAAGGACACTATGCGACTTGTCAAGCTTCAATATGGGAGGGTTGACGATGTGTCCTATTGGGTAGATTTTTCCCTAGGTCAAGGAGAGTTTCCAAGAGATCCCTCTCTAAGCCATGTAAAGTGGATGAAGTGGTTGGGGTCAAGACTTAATTTGCATAAGGCTCATGACAGACAAGGGGTTGTAGTGTCTCATTCATGGGTGCCTTTGTAGAGGGTGTGTGGTACCTTCGTCTGCAATGCACTTTTTCCAAGCCCTAATTGCCATTCTTTCATTCTTTCATAATTTTAAGGAGAGGTTGAAGGTCACTGCCCTGATGTGGTGACCAGATCATGGCAATGCCACCCACAAACACCTAGTGGAAATGAGAAGGTTGGCTCGTGATAAGACCCCCTTTCTCTCAGCCATGCAACTGAGAGACATTACCCTGGTTTGGTGACCAGATGATGGCAATGTCATACCATTAGATATTCATGGACGTGATAGGTCGGCTCGTGATGAGACCTCCTATCCTTCAACTAACCTCTTAAGCATTTTTTATTATATTGTGGGTCCCTTTTACTCAAAGATAAGCGTTTCATTGCTTTCTTGGGTGATCCCTGGGCGAAGCATCTAGAAGGTTCATACAAGGCTTTTATCTTTTACCCAACATCAATCCCTATGAGCCTTCCGCCCCTTCTTCCCATAGAATGAGGGACAACCCCTTCTTAGGTCAATACACCCTAAAATCCCAAGAGATAAGGAAATGGAGGGAAATAATGATGGAAAGTGGTAAGTATGGTTGGGAACGGTATGATGGCTCTTTAAGGGAGTTCCTAGTAGCAAACCCATCCCCAAGGAAGACCACTTACTAGGGTACAATGTCAACCACCAAGGTGAAGCAGGGAAAAAGGCATAATGTCCAAGCATATATGATGAAATCTAGAGCAATCTAAGATACAATATACTCAACTGGCTTAAATATTGAAATGATGCTCACCATAATACTGACTTGTACCTCATGGAGTAAGGCTCATTGCCTTTCGGAAGCCAGCTGATGTGGTGGATGCCATCTGCAAATCTGTGGACCATCTGTGGTGAGTGGGGTTTCCATTTGTGCAAAAGGGTACTGCTGGCCATGTAGTCTCTCGACACTCCATATCTACAACTTGAGGGCCTTGAGACATAATCTCCTTAGTTATCCACAAAATGGGGATAACATGCCCTAAACCCTAAACCTCCCTAGGTCCCACCTTTATGAGAAAGTTAAAAAAAAAAAACATTTCCTCACTTTTTATGGGAGCATCTAGGTGAGCTAGGGAGCACACGGGGAGGGTCTTGGGGGCACTTGGGGAGAATGCTCCCTGCTTTGGGAGCATCCCAAGGAGTGCCATGCTCCCCACAGTGATAGGGAGTGCACTAGGGGGCTCAGGAGCATGCTCCCTAGACGCTCTTGCTTGGAGCGCGATTTTTGAGGTAGTGGCCACTGGGAGGATTCTCTCGGTGACACTGACTAGGACTAATATATGAGATATCACTTATGGAAGAGGGTAGACTTGTAAATTATGACTATGAATAAGAAGCTATGAAGATTCAACTTTGTAAATAAGAAGTTACAATAGAGACCTTACAAAAAGCCTCGGAGGATAAAATCAATAGAGTGTGATAGTTTAGGGGTTGAACTTGAACTTAAACAAAAGGAATAATAATGGAAGAAATTTGCAGGTAAGCAAGTAAAATATACATTGGCTTCCATACAAATCTCTATAGAAATGTCTTCTACTCGTGAAAGTCTAAATGAAAACTTCGTGCGTGGAACACACCATTGTCCACATGTCTACCAAAGCCTAGAAGCTACAAATTGTTATTGATAGGTGAAGTTTGCAAGTTGAACATATGAGGCCAATCACCTATTAGACATCGAGGTAGAGAGGTAGTGAAAGCTCAACAAAGAGCTAAAGAAGTTAATAAGGCAGCAATGAATGCCCTACCGTTGCAACAAAACATTTTGAGAGATAGATATCGTGAGGAAATGTAGGAGTTTGTAGCGTTGGAGAAGAAACTTTAGAGGGACATGCCTAGTTCTAGTGCACTTTTCGAGGATCCATAAAGCACATTTTCTTGACAGTTTTGATGCCCTTTTGTGGATGCCAAGTTGTAGTTGTCTTGTTGCTGTTTCTGACAACTCTCCTACCTTGCCAATGTATTTATCACTTAGGGTGAATGAATTTAAAGAGTGGGGGATTGATGGGTTCCAAAATGTATCCATCATGCAACAATTTCAGCCCCAATTTGGATGCTTATGCATGCTAAGGAGACCCTTTTTGGATGGAAAGAAGAGGATTTGCCTATGCCAAGATTATGTGGACCAACCACAACATTTTGGAAATAAAATCATTGTGTGGCATTATGATAAAGACGAGATGGATACCTTCACATTCCATGGTGAAGGCAGGATCTTTCCTTCGCCTCCATGTTTGCTTCCGCCTTAAAGGGGAGGGTAAGCTTGTTGTGGATGTATTCTTAACTTTGCTAGAGTTAGTAGCAGTTAGGAAAGGGCATCAACCTAAAGGTTACTTTGAGACAATATGACTTCAATTTATGTATATAAGCCTTCCACCTTGGAAGTCAGAGAAGAGAACAAAGGGTAATACTTTTTCGGTGTAAGTTCTATCTCTTTCCTTATGTGTGAGTTGCCTTGGCATATTTAGTGCATTTGGTTGAGTTTTCATGTGGGAGGACCCCATAGTTAAATGGGACAACCACCATCTCCCCCTCTAATTTGTTTTTCTTTGGTTTGTTTATTTGGTTTTCAATGTTGGTGTGATTGGTGTACTTCTATTTTCAAGTAGAATGATTGGTAGAACTCAAGTGTATGAAAAAACTTCCTTTTTGTATAGATAGTTTTCAATGAACTAACAAGAAAATACCGATAATAGTTCTATCTTGTTCTTCTGATGGGTTGGTGTAACAACCATGTTGGAAGTTTACTTCCTCAGACTGACATGTTTTGACGGGTTCTTTGTGGTATACAGAGTGTAGAATTTGAACCCCGGGAACTTGCCTGATAGACACAAGTAATAAACCATCTATAGAAAACTCAAAGTAACACTTGTACTCAGAGAAGAAAAACACTACACTAGTGGATATCTCAAACACAACAATTCTAGAGGTATATTATTCCTTGAGTTCTAGAGAAAGGGGAGTAGATCAATTTGATAGATCTCTATTTCCATTTATGCAGTACTGTCAAGATAGACTAGACTAGAAATCCTACATTCTAGGTGCTTGGCAACAATTGGGGAAGTACATTGTTGGACTTTGTTATAAGCCTATTCTAAAATTCAAATGAAACAAACAAATTTTGGTAGTAGTAACAAAACCGTAGGATTCATTTCTTGAAGAATCACATACCAAGTAACATAATCAAATGACTATACTTTGGGATTTTCTCCAACTAGGGCCTGCCAAAGAACATTATAAATCATAGAAACTGCAAATCAACTTAAATTTGATGAAAGATCTCTTTTATTGGTGACATAAACCATAGTTACCACATTGACGAGTACTTGCGGGTATGAAGAGTATGGCCATCAGTCAAGTACTCAGTTCAATACTCCACAAGCTTACATTGACTGAGTATTGGGTAGTTAATACTCATTGTATGGTAAGTATTGGTGAGTACTTGTGAGCATGTGAGTATCATGATTTTGGATGAGTATAGGGATTATGGTTTGCTTGTTATTGTGCAGTAAGCCCTTATTGACTTACTTGTGGGTATTAACACATCTTAGCACACCAAATTTCCCAAGCAAAGCTAAACTATAATAAACATAGACCATAAGAATTCATATATTTGCATGCTAAGCTAGACAGAAAGATGAAGCACTGTGCTAACTTGATGCATGAAAACAACCCAGAAACATAACACAGATACAGTGTTGGCTTTAGTGTGCTCAAGCCTCAAACACATGATACAAGCTCTCACCCGATTGCCTTTAACCTTGCAATCACAATCTATTTATACACATTCGATGACATAACATGCACTATTTTGGTCTTGTTACCTCTCAAATCCTCACTTATAGAGATAAATTCCTAAAGCTCAAGTAAGGACTTGGAGGAACTACTAAGGAAGGCCACTGTCACCTCTCCAACCTTCTTCACACTTTAGGCTGGTTCTCCTCTGGCTCAAGGGGGCTTCCCTATAATAGGATTGCTGGAATTTTAGGCTATGAATTGCAAGGTGAGATGAAGAGTAAATTCCAGCAAAACAAATTTGAAAAAGTTAAGAAAATGAAGTGGATGGTGGACTGAAGAGTAATGTCTTATCCATTGGGCCATAGGGTCAAAACATAGCTCAAATGGGAGGCTATCTTAATGATGGGAAGGAGACAATTTAGCTGAAATGTACAAGCTAAGTGCACCCTCTCCTTACCGTCCCAAATTGCAGAAATAAATCTAAGGATATTACAAATGTAGATAACATCCAATACTCATGGAAATTATAGCTATCAAGAATAATATGTTTGTGCACTTATCCTAAAGTAGAGAGTGATGCAATCATAGACAATATTCTACTGATAACATAAAAGGGAAAATGGAAGGAGTATACCAAGTTCTTACTCCTTGAGCATGTCTAGTTTCAACAATGAAAGAGATAGCAATAGAAATATAAAAGATATTCTCACCCACAAGCTATTTCAACAATGAAAGAGATAGCAATAGAAATATAAAAGATATCCTCACCCACAAATTTGTTCACTTTGACCAAGTCAACCATGAGGAAACCACCATAGAAAGTGTGCCCTAGATATTTGTGCAAATGGGTCCACATTAAATCCATCTATCTCCTCAATAAACCTGCAAGTGGACCTGCAAGTAGTCAAATCAGCTAATAGTCACTTCACAATGTGTACAAGATGTGAACAAGCTTATGCATAGTGCAAATGGTATCTCATAGTGGAGCGCACCACCTAATGGTCACATATGTCTAGAACAATGTGGACATATGTGAATGAGTGAGTGGATGAGGTGGATGGGTGAATGGTCAGAAACGAAAGAGTGGATTTCATTTATTAACCCCTAGGGCGCATGCATAGCTAGCCCCTTAGTCAAGTCATGGCTCAATAACCTCCTCAAAATGTGTGCCCAAGGATAAGGAAGTGATATGAATAGGCTAGCATGTGTGAACAAGGCTAAAATGAGGTTCAATGAATTGGCTTTTTAGTGGGCTGCCTTAACATGTGTGCCAAAAGGGGAGTGCTTAGCCTCATGTATCTACCACATAGACATAAAGTTGTGTTCCCTAGTGATAAATCATAAATAAAACTTAGGGAATAATCCTTAATGAAGAATTATAACATTTGAGCATTAATAGTCTAATAATTCAGCACTCAACCTAAGGTTTTAGGATTTAATTAAATTATCCTAAACCAGTTAGGTGTGTTCACACATGGAAAAGTGGAAATATGAAAAATGAGGGGTTAATATGGAATAAGACTTAGGGAGTTATAAGCAAAAGATGTCATGCGTCTTCTAGGAGATGGAATGTGGTGAAAATGTAAGTGTGATGTGGGTTCCACCGAGGCAAAAGGTGAAGATGTGCTTGTGACAAACAAATTACCTAGATGAAATTATGGAAATGTTATGGAACATGGATGTAACTAGGAAAACACTAGGCAAATACATCACCATGCTAGAGGACATTCATGACTAATACATGAACTAACCATGCAACACAAAGTGAAAGAAGTGACTAGAACATAACTAGGTGACCACCATGATGCACAATTGAAGCAACTTCTACCATTATTCCAATCTTTGGAAGGTAGAATCATCATACCCTCCTGCAAAAATCTGAATCATGTGATCAAAATCACATGTGCAATCCTCATGTAATATAGGTGGTAACAGGTCCATAGGTTGACCCCCAAATAAGCACACCTTACATTTAGTTAAACAAGCAAGCACATAGAATGTGCTTGTACATCTCAAAACAAACTTAAATTGCAATAAATGATACATCAGCATAGGGCACAAGGGATTTCAGCTCGAGCCCTAATCCTAGCTCAATGCTATCCAACCCTAGAAGTACACTTCATCTTGAAGCATGTGAGGATCAACACTTTCGGGCTCTAAATGAAGGAATGTTGAAGGCTGAAGCACTGATGTTGAAGAGAGTGGCTTATTGGATCTGAAGAGGTTGACAAATGAATGTAAGTCAACTTTACCTGTAAAGGTTTTAGTTTATTTAGGTATGTTTGAATGGCCATTCTTGTTACTGTCTTTTTCCGCTGACTGTTTATATGTGCTAGAACAAATCCATCATAGGATAGTAAGGTAGAGTACGTGCTCTACAGCCTTTGCTTTGACTTGAATTAAGTGTGAGCAGGATTCTCTCTAAATCTTTGTTATTTTATAATTTAATTTAATTGCTCTTACTCTGCCATCCATTTCAGGCATGTGGAAAATAAATGTATGCAACCTCTCACTGAATATGCTAGATGTTTATGTGTTGTAACTTGTAACTTCACTGTTCTTCTGTGCATAAGATACTACTTTCCCATTCATATAAGATTTATATTCTGGACATGATGACTTGATATTTGATTGTCTATATTTTATTTTTTATCCATTTAGATCCAATTTTATATAATGTCAATTTTCTTATTATTATGAACTGGTGGAAAACTTGTACCCTGGTTGAAACAATTTGATAAAAATATTATTTATGAGTCAACTACAAAACATTACTACTCAGAGTAAAAAAGTTGTTGGAAGAACTCTAGACTTACAGATGGGAGAGTTGTCTAGAGAATATCATTAGTTATTGTTTTAGAATCTAGATAAAAGGCATTGCTGATGTACTTTTTAGATGCCAGTAGTCTAACCATGGCCTCAAAATAACTAGCACAATATTTTACTACTCCATTAAACACAATATTTATAATTGATTAAAAACCTACCCTGATAGCAAACAACTGTTCATTCTTACATTTCATTCGCAGCATACCACTATCAATCCCAAATGGTAGACTTATGACAGAAATGATACAAAGCAAGCATCCATAAAGAGTTAGGCATAGTTCACTATTAATCTACCATCTATAATGGGATGCAAGATTTTATAAAATGAGAGAATAAAGATCCTACTCTGCTTTTACCTCTATGGGGAAAATCCAAACTCTAGCATCGACCAGTTAATTGTGTCAATGAGTTGTTGCATTTACAGCTGGTCTTCTCCCATGAAACTGTATTAGAATTTAGGAGAAGATGCCAATATGAGAAGCAGTGATAGTGGAAGTCGATTGCATTCTCTATTAACTTATTCCTTAGTGCTTCATATTATTGGTTATCTCAAAGACGGTAGAGAGAAAAAGAAAATATATTGTTCATAAATGACCAAAGTAGGTTGAGGGACTAGAAAGTACATTAGGTGATAGCAGCAATGAGGGAGTGTCTAGAGCATCTTCAAAAACAAGAAAGATGTCAATCAAAATCCTAATAAGGGGGTGGACTCAAAATTGCAAATCCTAGACAATGTAGTAGAGACAGACAATCTATAAAAAGAAGCACCTTGTAGCAGGGGAAGCCAACAGAGTCGCGAGTGAAAAAGCCCTAGCCAATGTCCAAATTAGAGAATCTTATGTGGCTACCATACTCCTTAAGATCCTTGTTAGTAACTACCAACCATTCAACGAGAGACTATCCTGAAGTTGGCCCTTGCCTTTACAAAGTAAAATGGACTTCATGACATATACCTTCAGCTGGAATTAGTGCCAAAATTAGTCCTGTGTACTATAGACTGTTCTCCCATGGGCACATATCTCGAAGTTTTGAACCCTGCCTGGTTGTCCCTGTCCAGATCCCATCAGGGGGATCACCTCCTATTCCCTGTTTTCCTTTCCAATGGTGGCAGCAAACGGATTGTTGAGGCCTAAATCACTTCAGATGCTAGATTGGTGACACCTCAGACTTCTTGACCCCCTCCCTGACAGGTCGACTAGCCTCCACAAGACTTTTGAGGAACCCCAGTTCCAGATCCCAGCAGGCCCTCAGACAAAGCCGTGCTAGGAAACCCCAGAGCTGAACTCACTCTGTACAGAGTATTGTTCTGTAGGTCCGTTTAAGCTGCCAGTGTTCCATTAATAGATTCTTCCCCTTGGGCCTTGGATGTTAGAAGTGATGGATCTCTTTGATCCAGGGATCCTCCAGGATTACATAGCCAGTCCCTTTCGGTCCGGGATATTCTCCAGACGCCATCATCAGGCAGTGCATCGGTGCCTTCATGGTGATTGATGGTTCTGATGGGGAGCCTTCTTCTGCTCTCTCTTCTCATTCCGCTTCTAGTTCCAGCATGCCTTGACCTCTGCATCATATGCTCTACACGGATTTGTATTTGCACTGCTTCTTTTTGTCTTACTTTTATTTCTATTGACTAGTTAATTAGCTCTTCCTCTTCTTTTAGTAGAGTAGTGATAGGAATTGATTTCACACTCTGACTGTGTATTCACACTGGCTGAACTTTTGAGTCCCATTGAACAATTTTGTGGCTGTTTGTTGGACATTAATAAAATAATGTCATCTTGTGCTCTCCCATTTTTTGGGATATATCACTTGGCTTCTATTATCTACAACCTAATTGACACTAGAAGTTGAATGTAGATAAATGTTACAGTTGCAATTCTGATTTTGAGCAAGAAAGATTATGCCTATATGGGTGGCAGAAAGTAATGGATAAGTTACATGTACAGAAGTACAGAGGATGATATACTTCTTAATAGTTGAATTGCTAGGGTTGTATCTTTTGGTCGTGAAATGGTTCTATGAAAAATGTGTATGCGAGCTTTGTCTTGAATGCATTTTATGTGTGACTCTACTTCTGATGAGATATAGTGAACGTGCTTATTCATTGAGATGTGGGCCCTTCCTTGAATGTATTATATGTGTGCTTCTACTTACATCGAGATGAGATTGTTTTACATAAAAATGCTGAAATTATCTGTCATGTTATGTTACAGTGATGATTTAACTCCTGCTTTTCTTTCCAGGAGATGGCATCTAATTAGTATTATGAGAAGAAGTACTCTGCTAGATATTTAGCTTATGCTAGACAGTTGGTTCTTTATCTTCTCTGCTCTCAGTTTTGATTTAGGATTTGCTTTTGCACTCCCACTCCGTATCTACACTGGATGTACTCTTTTAGTCCTATTGACCTACTTTTGTGGTCTTTTGTTGGACATTAATAAAATTATCTTATCTTATATGCATCTTTTCCAGTCATTTGTTAGAATTTCTTAAATTGCTCCAGAATTAATAGCTTATCTACGAGTACAGAAATTCTGTCATAATATCTTATATCAATGAATGTAATGCCGTTCTTTTCTTTTTGAAAAATACTGCTTATACTTTTATCTCTTGTAGAGGATTTTCATTTCTTGTGAGAAGAAATGCTGTCAAGCTGTCAACCTTTTCAGATTGTTGGAATTGCTTTGGAATCAAGAACTTAAGTGGCTGGGTATGCTATGTATGTTGTTGGCTTTGAGTGAAGCATGTAATGTTATTCTTAATAGCAGGTTCAGAAGATGAGTATGGAAATTCTCTGACATAATATCTTATAGCAATGAATGGAATACCATTCTTTTCTTTTTGAAAAATGCCACTTATATTTTTATCTCCTGTACAGGAATTTCTTTTCTTACCATTAGAGAGGGCATTTCTTGTGAGAAGAAATGCTATCAACCTTTTCAGATTGTTTGTTGGAGTTGCTTTAGAATCATTAGCTTAAGTGGCTGGGTACACTATGTATTTTGTTGGCTTTAAGTCAAGCATTTAATGTTATTCTTAATTGCAGGTTCAGAAGATGAACAGCCTTGAAGTCTGTTAGTAGTATAAGCACTAAGGCAAGTGAATGTGGATATGAGACTTGATATTCTCTTAAGCAAATTAACCATTTTATGGAGCATGCTTTTACACCGAGATATCTCGGTTCTGATGAAATGTCAATGCAAGAGGATGAAAAGTTGAGCAGACAGTTGAGTAGTGCTGGAAGGCTTGATAAATTTCATCTAACAAGTAAACAAGAACACTGCATTAATGCATCTGAAAATGACAGTTGCTATTCATCAGACTCTAAAGCTTTGATCAGTAGGTCGACAAAGGGATTTCCAGAAGCAATTTCATCTTTGGGGATGCATACGGATAATGTTAATTCTGCAGCCAGTTTGCAGGATTCTCCTGATAAGTTTGCACAGACCACAAAAGATAATACTAAGGTGAAGGAACTCTACTATAAAGATTTTGGTTTTCCCCATCTGTCAGAGGGAGAATGCAATGGAGTCACACCTTTGGCAAGTTCAAGTTCTGGTTGTTTGCCAGAAATATGCAAACCAGAGACATCTGTAAGACCTTTTGCTAGTTATTCAAGCAGGCAAACTGAAGAATTAAATGCTAGGAAAAATAAGCAGTCAAAGATCTCCCCGGACAAATCCTCTCAGGACCAGGTTAAGCAGGGTCATGACAGATTTCTACAGAACAGTACGGGACCCTGGCATCACCTATATCGTCTGGCTGCCTCTGTAGGAAGCTCAAGAAGGCTTAATGGGAACTCTATGGAAGAAACAGGTCATGGTTTTAAAAGGCCATCTTTTCGAGGTTGCAATTTTGATCCCCAAGAGCAGCTAGGAAATGGGCAGAATGGGCAAGATTTTCATGCCAAGATGATGCATGAATATAGTGAAACTCCAAACCAACTGAAATTGAAAATAGGGCTTCCACAAAATTCATCTGACGGTAAACAACCAGTACAGGGCTCTAAGGAAGGTGTTCACGTTTCTGTCTGCAATAACGGCTACCATGGTTCGTTTTGGACAAACAAATCAGGGACAAAAATATCTGAAGGAATTCGTACGAAAATTCTATCAGCTTCTGGCTTATCTCAATTTTATGTCAAGGAATCCCTGAATGACAATAGAAGTGTAGCAGCTAGACAGCTTAAATATCATTCTAATGACCTGATGTCTGAGATGAGAAACCAAAAGCTTGAAAGAGAACCATGTCAGATGTATGTTGAGGGGAATTGCAAACCATCTGGTACTTCCAGTACACATGGATCTAAACTAAATCTGCATCGCAGCATGGAGTTGAATGATGTAAAAGTGCAGAATGGCATTATCTTACGGCAATGGCTTGGATATACTCCACGGGTAGTAGACAAAATTGAGAATCTGCACATTTTCAAACAAATATTGGAACTAATGGAACATGCACATTCGCAAGGAATGCTTTTAGGAAATATTTGCCCTTCTTGTTTTGTACTCTCATCGTTAAACCGGATCGAATTTCTTGAGTCTCCGGCAAGTCAAGTGAATTTCAAATGCTCCAAAAATACAATTTGCCCTTCTTCTAACCCCATAGATCACTCATTGAAGCTCTATCAAAATAGAAAGCGTTCCAGACAGTATTTCTCAACAGAAGTCGTCCAAGGCCATGGTCATGGTGATAGATGTGAATTACCAACTCAGTCCGTAAAGCCTTCTGCCACAGACAACCCACACTCTGAACATCTCCATATTGGAGTGGATGCTACTTTTCAAAGGAAAGGTTCAGGATCTTCTTTTAGAACTTCCTCTGTAGATCAGAATATTGGGCAAGCCTGTGAACAATACTTTATAGATCCTTTAACGGAAGGTAATGAGGATGGGAAATTACTTTCAAAGAATGCACACAATCCACGATATGAACTCACTGATGGTGGACAAGTTATGGACCAAAGTGGCCAGCAATGCCAAAGTAGGATGATAGTATCAAATGACAATGATCATCATTCAATAGAAGATTTCTTGTTGTTGGAGGAGAACTGGTATACCAGTCCCGAACAGCTTAATGGCGGGTCAAGCTCATTCTCATCTGACGTATATAGTTTAGGGGTCCTATTATTTGAGGTATGATTGTCCACTTCAGTGTAAGGGATTATGTTTTCTTGCAACTGGTGAAGTGTTTAAACTTTAAAGTTTCGGATGATTAATTCCATCTGTTATTGGGAAACCTAGCTGGATAGGCTAAAATTGGCCGATCATTTAAAGACCTTAATTGTTTAGAAATGTAGTTTTGGTTGGAATCGGTGAGTCTCTGAGTTTGTTTATACCATATATGCTAGTATGTGTCTTGAGAGTGCTCGATTTTCTATAGGACACCATCATTTTATCTGCTTGGGCAATATTATTTGATTTTGTGTGTATTTTTTCATCGTTTGTAGAAATATTTCATGATGATCACATTGCCACTCCATTCAACTTCACGATGAGCATTTTCCTGCCCTCTCGCTTCCCCTTTGCCCTTTTACTTATGCACTTATGTCCACCCTGTTCACTGAATCTTTTAATTAGATTCCAGGCCCTATTAGAACATGTTTTAATGTTGTCTAGTGGCTTTATGTAATTTTGTACGTAGTGTCATGATGCTAATCATTATGACATCATTTGTGGGGCACTTATACATGTAACATGGCCTCACTAGACTTTTGTAATACTGCACATGTACACATAGAAATGTTTTTGGGAGTTATTTGGTGATGACCTGTCCCTCAAGCAATGGTGACCTACACGCATAGGTCATTCTTATCCACTACTCGTTTATCTCTTGATGAGCTTATCATCAAAGCTTTATGGATTGGTTGATCTCCACCCTTGATTGTGCTTTATGATATTGGTCTAGGTTTCTCTTGGTTACTATAAATTGAGGCAATTGGTCTTGAATCAAGGAGAGTGGAGGGTGGCTTATGGTATTGATCATTAGCTTGGACCCTATGGGCCCTTAGGCTAGATCATCCATATGCTTGAGAGTTGTATGGATCCCATTTGAACTCCATACATGTGTGTGCTCTAGCTATTGTAATTGGGAGAGTGTTGAAGAATAAGAAGGTCTTGTTCCACGGATGTTTCCCCACCTTGGGGTTTTACCATGTAAATTATCTTGTCTCCTCTCTTTTGTTTATTATATCTATTTTATTGGATTAATGCTTTCTATAGGAATTTAGATAGGATAGATCTATGGTTATATGTTTTTATATATGTTCCTGGTCTTTCAGACCCAAGGTATAGAAATGCCATAAACATTTTCAAAATGTTTTTTCCGATTTATATCAGCTATTACATTAGACTCTTGTACTTCCCAATTGGCAATATGGCATGTAGTATCGCATAATATTCAGCTCACATGTTGTCTTGTATACTATTCAGCTGTCACCTATCAACCTATCATTTGAGACTTGTGTTTCTGGATGGCAGCATTATGGGTCCTTGTGTATTATGCCAGGTTTCCTGTCCCAAAACAAGTTAAACTTTTGGATCACAAGCCATTTTTTAAAATTTGGAAATAATCACTGAACATAACTCATGGACTCTCATGATGTTGTGTTTTATATGACATCTTTGGACTATGTCCTTGTCATTTTATGCCTATTATATGGAAAACATAAAAACATCAGAAAAAGGTTTTGGTATCATAGAGACAAGATTGTATGGAATGAATTTTTTCTTGCCAGGTGGGCAGAAAGCACAAGAGAAAGTGTCATCGTCCGCTATTGGGTTGCAGTTGTTGTACATGATCTGGTAAAAATGGAGAATGAATTCCCATTGCACCCTGTTGCAAAATTTTCTTGCATTAGTTTGATAGGGATTTGGTTGTAATTAATGGTTGCTGAATATGTTGTCTAGATTCTACACTCCTCTAAATATGCTTCTTAACTATAAAGCCTATGTCCATTCCCTTCTTGTTCTAATTGAGTGTACCAATAATATTGTATTAGACTAGTGGATTTGTATGTACCATGGATTCATTCTATCTGACTGTGTATTGTTATATCTGAACTGTATGTGCATGTTCACTTCTTGTTCTGATCGAGTATACTTGTGCTCAGTGTTGCAAATGTCTCTGATTTCTCCCAATATTTCCTATTTTTCTCAAGTCTTCCAGGTTGCTGATTTGTCCGATATCTTCTGAGTTTTTTAAGTTCAAGTTTACTCTTGCCTATATTTTCTGATAATTTTTGATATTTTCCCTGATATTTCTGATAAATTTGTTTGAGAACCCTTGGCGATATATTCCCCGAAACGATATTTGCAACATTGCTAGTGATATTGTATTAGACTAGTGTATTCATATGTACCATTGGGTTATGCTTTTAGATGAATAATTGGTTCAGTTGATCATCCTGAACTGTATGGATTCTGAAGCTTCAGTATGTACTGATAGTTGTTTATGTGAAGCATAATAATGGGATTTAATTGTTCTTGAAGATAGAGCCTGAACAACTATTAACAGAAGATAGTGTATTGTTTATGTTGGCTAAAATACACAAGACATTGGTTGTGTTAGTGATGGGTAGCTCGGTGGGTCTATCCAAGCCTAGGGCTCTTCTAATGCCTCTAGGAAGAATATTTGTTCTGTAGGAATCATGAAAAGAGAAAAATGATTGATGGGATAGAGAACGTGCAGTAAATGGTAAAGGAAGTCAAAGAGCTTCATCCTTGTCCACACAAGGCAATCCAGGATCAGTGAAGTACGTTTAATCAGTTTGAGTCATAAAGAAATCTTCTATGTATTGCCATTCTAACTCTCTTTTCTGGCATTCAATATGGCCAAGAAACCATTTTATCCATTATGATATGTGGTAGTCAGTCTCTTCTTTTCTTCTGGCCACTGTATGCTCTATCGATCTTATTGTTGTCACGTGATTTTGCATTAGAATTCAATCCAAGGGAAGTCATTTTGTTTTCCTGTAGAAATTGCATCCTGTTTCAATTGGAGTTCATTCTACTGTGAGGCTTGCAACTGTTTTCTGAAGCTCATTCTAAGGTTCTTGAGGTTGATGCTCTTGGTTTGGGTCTTGCAGTGGTGGTTAGTGTCTAAGCTAATAAATTAAAGCAGCAGAATTTTCCAAAGTTTTGCCCATCTGACTCTGATTCATGAGAAACAGCTACTGATGCCTCAAATTATGCAATTCGGTAAAGTCCCTTTGCTGTGCATGGCTCTGAAACTCATGACCATTCTTTGAAGCACGTGGCTCTGAAACTCATTGCCATTCTTTGCAGCATGTGGCTCTGGAACTCACAACCATCCTCATAGAGTGATTGAGCATAGGGAGATTCGTCAACCACTTTAGGACTAGAGACAGCATAAACAAACATGGGTGATATGAGTCTAAGTGTAAAGGAGCAAGATACAAAGTGAAAGATTGGCTTCTAACTATATAAGGGATTAGACTTCCTCTATTAGAAAACTGAAAATAAAATTTCTTTATTATAAGGGTGATACCCTTTTTAATAGGAGGAAATTCAAAGGTCCACCTAGCATCTACCTACAATATTTAATGTAGGTGGTAATTGTATTTTAATATGCTATGGACAGACAATCTATGGACAAACAATTTCCATATTTTCTTACAACGGTGGGTAATAAAACAACTCTGTTGTCTTTCCCATTGAAGTTCAATTGTTGCAGCAAGTAGTAAAGTGTTTCTTCCAACTTATAGCTTTGCCTCTAGTGGTCACCAGTGAAGGAGAATTGTCATATGCACGAGCTAATTCTAATGGTTCATGTTCGCATTCAAATGCGATGCCAATGCAATTTGGAAAATACCACCAGTGCAAAAAATAATGATAAAATTTGCATGGAAAGGTGTCGAATCCAAGCCATTTATCCTTTAAAGTTTACTTTCTCAATTAGGGCCACTATTAGCTCATCCAAGGTCAAGGACTGCTCACACTACCTTGTTTGAGGCTCTGAGAGCCGATGCAAGGTCATGTAAATACAAGTATGTGTGGCCACCCTACACTCCTTGGTGTGGCCCTAAGATTGGAACCATTCTATAGTGGGAGACAAAGTCCCCCTCAATATCATCTTATTTGATGAGTTTGCCATTAACAGTTTTCACAACAGCTTCCTTGGAGACTAGATCTCTAAAAAAGATCCTTTGTTGGTTGGTCCCAAGTTCTCTCAACTCTCTAGTTTGGAGTTAGTGGAATTTGGCTCATAGTTGAACTCCTATCAAGTTTCATCATCTTAGAGGAAATGCTGAATCTTAGCAGCCTTGGCTTGTCAATTCTCATCAAATGGGCTGAACTAAAGTTGTTGGCTAACTTACTCCAACTCTTCCTTGATAGTTTTATGCCTCTTTTGCTAGGTTGCAGAAATTTGGGGTCCATAGCTCCATAGGAAAGACCTAGTATGAGCAATGGTATTTTCCTACCACACAATCCAAGCATCCTCAATTCTAATTTCTGGGTATGGGCAGAGGGATCTAAATTCTCTTGATACAATTTAGACAACATTGATTTTTCTTATGAGAAAAAGTTGTGCATCCTCGTTTTAGCAACTCCCTAAGAAATAGAGAATTGAATTGGTTGATGCTCTAAAATGTGGCCTCCCCCATGACTTGTATTGTGTTGAGCCTTGTTACCGTCCTTATACACACCTACAAGCGTGGAGAAGTCTCCAATCCACTTGGTGTGTCCTTGGAGGCACAAGCCTAAGTCCAAACCCACTGTCACCTCGATCTGGACCTCTTCCGTCTAGGCTCACTCCTAGGGAAGCCAAGGGGGGTAGACCCTATTTAACTATGTTAAGTTTTGATTAATGATCTAGGAGTTAATTTGGTTTTCAGTTAGGGAGACTCAACCCAATGACAAACAAACAATGCAAATGCATTCTTTTAATGACATGCAAACCTTTTCTTTTACAACACAACAAAAAGTCCAGTGCCTAAATAGACCCAAAGTTCACTTATTGAGATATGCAATTAAAGATATTTCTACAACTTGAAATAAAGCATGGAATATCTACACAATGAATTAAACAATGAAAATGATCTCTTAACTTTAGACAATTATTTCCAAATGAGTAAAGAATGCTTGTAACCAATAATAAAAATGTTTTAGTACATGTAAATATCCACAATTAAAGAACTTGCTGAAAAGTAAATTGCTTGAAAAAGTGAATTTGCTTGGAAAGTAAATTACACAACTTGGAAAGTAAGATTGCTTGTAAGATAAACTTGAAATACAAATGTTGTGAAAGTTGTGTTGGTTTATTTTAGTAAGTTTTAGGTCTTTCTCGAGCTTAGGGGGATTAAGTGTGAAATGTTGCAATCCTAAGCTATGTGACTACCCCAAATCTTTATCCCTTCAACCCAAAGGAAGTGCTGGGCGCTCAAGAACAAGAACAAACAAGGTTCTTTCGTAGCTCCATAGGTCAAATCCAGAATGCTTGGGCACTCAACAAGGGGGACACGTAGTGCCGTGAAACCGTCCTCAGCTTCAACCCCTTTTAGCCTCCCAAGTCACCCTATTTTGGTGGTTGAAACAATAAATGGATTGAGTGCCTAATTAGTCTAGCCACACAGTCCTTTTGCCCTTTCTTAGTTACCCAAGATCCACATAGTCGCAAGGGGAGGGAATACGGGGCAGTAGGCGGGGCACCAATTCAATTACTTTGCAATAAAAGAAACTACACTAGCCTTCACGATGTTGCAAGGTTGGCGATGCCAAACACAATGCAAGGTGTGGGCGAAAATTAACAAATGAAATGACTTGAAAATAAAATACAACAATGACTAGCCACACAACTTTGCCTTAAGGACAAAGGTGGGCAAAAATTAATAACTTGGCAACCTCACAACAATGGCACAATGTGGAGGACAAGCCTACCGATTTTGTGCCAAGGTGGGTGAAAGGAAATAACTTGAAATGAAAAGAGCTAAAATTCTACACAAAAAAGTGGCACAAACAATAACAAGTAAAAACAGAAAAAAAAATTCTACTCTAGCCTTCACGATTTTGCATGGATGGCAAAGCCAATCACTATGCAAGGTGTGGGCAATAAATTACAATATCAGATTTTGGAATTAAAAGTGGGAATGCAAGCTTAAGAGACTCTCTTGGGCTGCTTACAATTATTTAGAAGGTAAGAAATGGAAAGGGGTTTGGCACCCAAACTCTTGGAGGCTTCCTTGAGTCTTTTGGGGCAAAAAATGAGCAACACCTCCCCTTGACTTGGCGAGAACCTGCATAAAACAGGAAAATGCTACAAAAGACTTTGAGATTGTTAATTTCTGTTAGTACATAAAACA
Organism: Picea engelmannii; assembly: GCA_009831015.1. Lineage (NCBI taxonomy): Eukaryota > Viridiplantae > Streptophyta > Pinopsida > Pinales > Pinaceae > Picea > Picea engelmannii. The sequence continues at coordinate 20,379 of ML843174.1, forward strand.
TAAATTAAAATGTAAAATTCTGAACTTGAAAATGAAGTTTAAATGACAATTTCAGACCAAAGAAATGCTTAAAAGTAAGAGGAAAGGTTGGAAATGAGAACAAAAAAATAATTGAAGCCTTCGATGGTTGGATAAGTGAATTTCCAGATCTGAAATTCACTCTTCCAAGCCTTTGGTAACCTGCAAATTAGTAAATTCTTGCTACACAATACAACAAGGAGGTGAGTGCATCTAAAAAGCTTGCAAAATACTTTCCAAACTTAAATAGAAACAACTACAAAACTAATAGCAATACTACTACCAATCCTTCCCAAGCAAAATACTTTGCTTGGGTCTCCAAGTTAAACTATTGAAAGCAAGAAATACAAAAGTAGAATGCAGCAATATCACCTCAAAAAAACACCATGAAATAACACCAAGAATACTCCCAATGCACACAAGAGATCCTCCAAAGCTTCTTTTATTATTCACAAAATGTTGCTGCAAATACTTGCAACAAGATTTACAATGAGAGAATGGGAGAGAGAAAGAAGAGAAGGGGAGAAATTTGGGCAGCACAGATTTGCTTTGAAAATAGATGCAGAAAAGAGGAGGGCAGGCCTTTCTTTTAAGGGAGGAAGGCAAGGTAGACCCCCTTTGCATGCTTTACAAGTGGCAGCCATGCAAGAGGGGGCTCCACTCAAGGGGGGCACACCACATGAGAGAGGGGCGCACTTTAGGAGTGAGATGTGAGGTATGAGGGGGTGGATCCCCCTTTCTAGTTGTCTAAACAACCTCTCCATGGTCCAAGGGGGGTCCACCAAGGTGTGGGGACCTTCCGGCCTATAGTTTCACTATTTTATACCATCACATGAAGAGAGGGAGCACACTTCCCCTTAGGGGAACCCAACAAATGTTTGCAACTTGCCTTGGGGGGGTCCTCTTTCACTTTAGAATGTTTTCCTAACTTAGGAATGACTTTAGGAATCATTTCCCCCTCCTTTTCCACGACTTTGGTCATTTTTACAAAATTTGTCTTTTTTACCTTAGCCAATTAAATGCTGGTTTCTGACTGACTTGGACTCCTCATGGACATTAACCTAACAAAATTTGTCCAATTGAGCTGAAACTTGGTCCAAGGGTCTAGGGGTCATAAGCCATTTGATTTGAGTACCCATACCCCTATACAACATCCCCAAGGACCAAATTTTTACATTTTACATAAAAAATAATTAAAAACTCTCAATTTCTGGAAATTTTAAATATTAAAAAATCCTATCAAAACTTAACGGAATTCCGCAAGACTCTAGGAGATGTCTAGCATGGTCATTTACAACACTTTTAAATCTTAGCCACCCATTGAGCTCGATCATTAGAACGCCTTTCACCACTATGGAGGATTATTTGAGTGAAAAACTCAAGGATAATTAAAATCACCGGTAAGCAAGATTAATTAATCGAGGGAAAAAACACTCGATGAAAGGACTTCCCTAATGATAAAGTCCTAGGCAACTAACCTAAAAAATGACCCATGCTAACATATTACATTATTATCCCACGCAGGGGAGTGGACATTTCGAGTACAAAAAGTGTTGGGGAAAAAATTGTCTTGCTGAGCCAAAAAGTCTTCAAACTTGTTGTACCACAAGGTACATATCTTCGTGATACAATACATTGACCCCTAGTCGAAATAGGTGGTCAACAAGCCCCATAACAATAAAAAAATAAAGTGTTTTTCTTAGAGAGCATTGGCCTATTGAGCCTTTTAAAATCACTTCCATTCTCACTTTGAAAGCTATGCCAAGGAACCAAAGCTCAGGTAAATCCTTTCTTTTGAATTTGTTTACGTCCTATAACCCTTGTCTAGCTTTGGGGGTATTTTAGGTTGTTTTCTCGTCATAGGGAATTTTGACAAGAAACATGCCTTCTTTGTCTTCCTCTGCATCTACGATATTGAAATCCCTATAGACAAGCCAAGAGGCTCTTGGGAGTCATCAACCGTCTAACCTTAGAAAGGGGTTCATTGGCCAATAGCAATTAACGCATAAATATTCGCTAAGCCCAACATGCATCTGTCCAAATTCATCATAATTCAAACCAACCTATATGAGGGATCGCTCACCAGTCCACGACAAAGGAATCCAATTAAGATGACGTTAGCGTCATCACCCCCATCCTTAACCTTTTTAAAAACCATAACATTAGGCTAGGTAAAAATCAAAGAATTTTTCACATAAACCCGTAAATTTTACTTCTTGCAAGTACAATATCTGAAGATTCTGAATGCGGTCTTGGTATTCTAGACCATAACCTTTCTATAGGAGTCAGTGAGGCCCTTGACATTCCATGATGCTGCCTTGATTGAGAAAGGGTAACATTGGTGTCCATATTTTCCAAATCACCATTATCTCCTAGTCTGGCCAGGACCTTGTAGAATTCAAGGTTGGCAGGGCCTTCATAACATGATTATAACAATCTTCCAACGTGTGAATTTTGGGTTGTCATTGGGACAACTGGGAGTTCTTGAATGAGGTTGGGGAGCACACCCTCTTGTTACCACCTCGAGACAAGATGTTTTGGGAGGGTCATGCCACCTCCTTCCATGTGATTGAGGCCATGGGTATATTAGGATCCGACCCACTAGTGGTTGTTGGCGTAGTGTGTTGAGCCTTTAAGGCTCCAACGAACTTGTTATCTTGAGAGTTTTTACAAATGACCTAAACTTGACTGTCATTGCAATTATTGGTGGCTTGAGTAGTTAACTAAGCTTGAGTTTAAGGACCATGGTTTGAGTGCTTGAGGTGGGTTGAGCTTAACCATAAGTAGGAAGTGACGGGTCTTCTGGTTTGGGATTTGACAAAGAAAGCATGTGTTGGGTAAATTGATATATTTGATTGGCTATTTAATCATTTTATCTTCCACTCGAATCTCGGTAAATTCTTTTAGGTCCTTGGATAGATCAACTTTGAGACAAACTCTCTTTTGGGGATGAGGGTTGAAGAACCTATTTGGTGAATGATGAATGGAGCTACCCTACCACATAGAGATTCTTTCAAGAAAGGGCCAAAATTGCATGGGAAGGATGATAAATTTCACCTACATAACGTAGTAAAGTTGAGTGCTTTGCTTGGCCAAAAAGTCTTTGAACTAGCTAGAAAAAATAATAAGGGTGTTATGACAAACCTAAGAACCTCAGGTAGTTGTGGAAACATAATGAGATTCATTTTAAAAATGAAAATAGGAAAAAGCCTTTTGTTAGGCTGTGGGCACTTTGGATGTGCCAGCCATGTCACCCTTGTAGCTCCATCCAATCTTGTATTATGGCCTCCGGAGGCACATGATTGACAAAATACCCTAACAGTGTGTGCTTTTTGTAAATTTCATATTCAGAGACAAAAATTTCAGTAGTGGGCTCTTCAGAAGAATTGTCATTACCTTGTGATACTGGGTTTCTTTGGGGGGACCATCATTCTCCTTCTTGTCAGCGATAGTGTTGTACAAAACTAGAGCTGAGTTTGGGTCAATCAAATGATCCATTCTTGGAACCTAACAAAGGTATAAAAGGATCTCAAAAGGGCCCTATGGCAAGAGGTGGTCCAGTAAAGGCCAACATAGGGTAGCTAATTAGGATGGATTAATGGTGACAAGGACAGTGTTAGGTGGAAAACATATTCACCTGAAGTTCATGTCCTCTATTTTCCTGATTAATTTCTTCCTTATTAGCTTTAAAAATTTTAAGTTACTACGTATCAAAAGTTTACGAACACAATAATATATTAAACCCCTTTAATTTTGATATATCAATAAAAATAATAGCATACATGCAAACTTTTATCTGTGTTCCAGTTTATTTGTCAATTTTGTTTTCCCTCCAGTCCATGTTATGCACATAGTTTAAATGCAAAATTATGTTCCTTCCTTTGGTGTAATGTCCCTTTCCAGGTGATTGTTCTAGGGGGATGACTTAATAGCATATTTTCTTCTTGTAGGCTATAGTCGATTAAAAAGGGAATTAATAGGTTAATTATTTAATGTCATTTGGAGGAAAATCAACATTATAAAATGACATTGAGTAATTAAGAAGTGACTTGGAGAATAATATGAATAAAACCTTATAAAGTCACTTAATTAATTTAAAATGAGCAGCGAAAGGAAGAAGGGGGATAAAAGAGAGATGGGAGATCATTTCTCTCATTATTCTTGATCATATCTACTAAAATTGATTTGGAGAAAGCTCTTGTGGCTTGTTAGAGTTTTTGCAACAAAACCCTTGTTGAGAATTGGTTTCAGTGGTGAAAGATTCCACCCTAGCTGATTGGTAGGAGGAATCACTCAGATTTCTTATAGGTTTTCATCGTTGGAGGATGTGTTTCAGAATTGGAGAGCTCGTGGCACTTTGAGGAGGCCGATTTCTTTATTTGCAGCAATATAGGAGGGTTAGGAGGTTGATTTACCCATCTACAGGGGACGCTGGGTCGTACTTCTCTTGGGGGAGGCTGTATTTTCTTGCTGGAGGCTGTGAGGGTTTTGTGGAGGTCATGTTACTCATCCACATCAACATAAGGGTTTTATAGAGGTCGATTCTTCTTATATAGGCCGTATTCTTCATTGCATGCAACGTATGGTAGCTTGGGAGGGCTGATCCAGTTCATATCAACAAGTCTACAACATTGTACCTTCCTTAATCTCTCAGATCTGTCCAAGCATATGTTTTGATGTCACATTAATAATAAATCAGTTCAGATCTGTTGGTCTATTTGTTGTTGTAGTTAGTTGTCTGAATATTTGGTATTTTGTAATTCTGATTTTACCTATTCAATACAATAAAATTACAGTTTGGCATAAAAACCTCGTGTATCATTTGCAAACCATCATAAGAAAACCAAATCAACAAACATGAAAACACAAGAACAACAACAAGAGGGTATTTATAGTGGTATTAGGGCATGTTGTCAAAGTGTTTGACAAAAGTCCTGTACCAACAATAAACTAAAAATACAACAACAGTAAGAAAAAGGGTTATTTCAAGGGTACCAGAGCATTGTAATGAGCTGTTTGACAAAAGTGTTAAACCAAACATAACAATGATAAATACATAAACACATCGGTAGTATAAGAGGGGGATCTTAAGTGGTATCAGAGCTGGTATTCTTGCCAGCATGTGAGTGCATGCTTTAATGTTCCCGGGGGATGGGGACTATATTACATACAGGAGACGAAGAGGTGTTGGTAACATATTTCATTTAGAGTCAGAGTTAGAAGCCGAGGGAAGCATGGGGGACAAAAATGAACAACCAGATGACAACGCTATGCATATTCTAAATGACTTGGTAAGGGGACAGAATGACCTGGTAAGGGTACAAAATGACTTGGTAAGGGGGCAACAACAAATGGTTGAGCTTCTCACCCAATTGGTAGATAATAATCAAGGGAACCAAAACAATCCAGGTAATAATGGTCCATGAAGGACTAATGGTAGCCATGGTAACAATGAGAACCATGCGGAAGGGAGCAACACTCATATTCCTACACAGAATAATATTGGGACTACTAGTAGGGTGACTCCTAGACCCCATATGCCTCAGTTCTTGGAGGGGTATCAAACTGGAAATCAAGGACAGCAAGGACAAGGGGAAGATTTTACTGATTATTTGAGGGAGTATCAAACTCTTGGGGATGAGTTTCAGGTAGCCATGTCTTTGCAGGAGTTTTGTACCATCAAGTACAGGAACATGCCAAGGGATTACAACAGGGGCCCATAGAGTTGGGAATTTCAGCGAAAGGTTGGGAAATTGTCCATCCCTTACTTTGATGGCTCTAGCAAATGCACTGCCTGAGCTTGGGTTCAAAAGTTGGACACATATTTCCAACTCAACCTCATGACCGAGATAGAGGCCATCAAGTATGCTACTTTGCATTTGGATGGGGAGGCCCACGAGTGGTGGTACCATGGGCTAGTTATGTTGGGGCATGCCGGTATTACATCATACTTGGATTTCACTCAAAGACTTATGGACCGATTTGACAAGAAGGACCCAAAGTTACACTTCAGGGAGTTAGCACAACTCAGGCAGAGTGGGACAACAAATGCCTACATTTTAGAGTTTCAGAGGATCGCAGTCATGGTGACAGATGTGTTCGAGCATATAATGATTATGCTTTTCATTGAAGGGCTAACCGAACCCCTGCGTGGTTGGGTTAAGGCCTTCAAACCAGGATCTCTACAAGATGCCATCATTAGGACAAGCGACATGGAGTATGTAGTTCCTAAAAACAAATTTCCTCCTAAACCTTTCCTTCCTCAGAAGAGCAAAGACAAGAAACCCTTCCAAAAAGAGTGGATCAAGAGAGATAGATTGGATGATGATGATCGGAGGGAACTGAGAAGAAAGAAGCTCTGTTTTAGTTGCAAGGAGCCTTGGGAACCTAGTCATAGGTGTATGGGCAAGGGTGAGGTGCATTATATAGAGGTACTTTCGAATAGTGATGGGAAGGAGGAAGTAGGGCAGGTACAGGGCAGCGAGCATGACAATCTAGATGATGAGCAACCACATGAGGAGGAGGTTAGGAGTGGGGCTATTGCCACTCTATCAGGTGTTCCTTGATTTCACACCTTTAGGGTTCGTGGAGTATTACAGGGACAATGTGTCACAATTTTGATTGATGGTGGGGCAACCCACAACTTCATTGACTCAGCCTTGGTGGCTAAGAGAGGTATTCTGATAGAAGACTTTGATGGATTTGATGTAGTGGTAGCCGGTGGATGTAGTATGTCATGCACACAAAAGGTTCCATGGTTGGATGTGACGTTGGGAAAATACACTGTGACAGATTATTTTTATGTAGTTGAGCTGGCAGACACTAATATCATATTCGATGTTCAATGGATTGTTTCATTGGGAAACATTCTATCAACTACCAAGCAATGGAACTAGAATTTAGGGCAGAAGATGGTAGGAAGGTGGTGCTAAGGGGCATGTCCAATGGTGCTCCTAGGATTGTTTTAGCCAAGCGGATGAAGGGTATATTCAGGCATGGAGATGTAGCTTGTGCAACAGAGTGTTTGATTACTACTAAGAAACCTTTCGACATCAACCAATAGTATCATGTAGACATCCAATCATTGTTGAGCAAACATTATCGAGTCTTTGGAGAGATTCCACCAGGGAGACATCCTGATAGGGGCTTTGAGCATACCATTGAGTTGGAAGAAGTGGCCAAACCAGTGATTACTACTCCATACATGCACCCAAAGAAGTTTAAGGATGAGATAGAAAAGGCGATAAAGGAGTTGTTGGAAATGGGACATATCAGGCCTAGTTCCAACCCATTCCCTTCATCAGTGCTTTTGGTTAAGAAAAAGGACAGTACTATGAGGATGTGCATTGATTATCAGGCCCTGAATAAGAAGACCATTACAAACAGGTATCCCATCCCCAAGATCGATGAGTTATTGGATGAGTTGCATGGGGCAATGTACTTTTTGAAGATTGATCTTCGATCAGGCTATCATCAGATCAGAGTCAAGGAGCATGATGTCCACAAGACTGCTTTTAGGTGTCATTATGGGCACTATGAGTTTTTGGTCATGTCATTTGGGTTGACCAACGCACCTGCCACTTTTCAGTCATGCATGAATCACATCTTTAACAAGCAGTTGCAAAAGTTCCCGTTGGTGTTCTTTGATGTCCTCCTTATTCACAACAGAACATGGGAGGACCACTTGAGGCATATGGGAGAACAATTGTTATATGCCAAGGCGTCAAAGTGTGAGTTTGGCATGATAGAGATTCTTTACTTGGGTCATGCGATTAGTGCACAGGGTGTACAGGTACATCGGGAGAAGATCCAAGCCATTTTGGATTGGCCCACTCCTAGGTCCCTTACAGAGTTGTGGGGATTCTTTGGAATGTGCAGCTACTATAGGCACTTTGTTAAGGGATTTTCACAGTTGGGTGCACCATTGACATATCTAGCGAAGAAAGGGGCATTCAGGTGGACAAAGGAGTCTCAACAGGCATTTGATAGGCTCAAGGAGGTGATGAGCACTTGTCTAGTATTGTCACTTCCTGATTTCACTCAACCCTTTGGATTTGAGTGTGATGCTTCTGGTGAAGTTATTGGGGCTGTCTTGATGCTGAACAAACATCCGATAGTATTTGAGAGTCAAAAGCTTAGAGAACTAGAGAGGCTCTACTCCATATATGACAAGGAGATGCTCGCCATTATGCATGCTTTGGCGAAGTTTAGGAAGTATTTGGTTGGTGGCCGATTCATGGTTAGGACTGATCACAACAATTTGAGGTATTTCCTGGAGCAAAAGGATTTGAAAGGCATATGACTTCGACATTGAGTATGTGAAGGGTAAGAAGAATATTGTTGCTGATGCCCTTTCCAGGAAACCGACAACATGTTCTCTCATGGAGATTTCGGTTGATTGGAAATCATACCTTTTGGTGGAATATTCCAAGAATTAGTTTGATTGTGAGTTGATGGATTGTCTCATACATGATGACAGGTATAGAGTGGCGGATGATATCATTTTCTACAAGGACATAATATATCTAGTTCTTGAGTCCAGACTCAAGGAGAATATTTTGAGGGCTTCTCACGACACACCATTGACAGGGCACCCGAGTTACTTCAAAACCTATAGGCATATACGAGAGAGGTTCTCATGGAAGGGCCTCAAGGACAATGTGTTGCGGCATGTGAGGGAGTGTATGACTTGTTAGCAGAACAAGTTCGAGCATACTCATCCAGTAGGATTATTGCAGCCTCTACCCGTTCTAGACCAGAAATGGGAGAGTGTATAGATGGACTTTATCACAGGTCTACCAAAGGTGCAAGGCAGGGATTGTATATATGTAGTGGTTGATCGGTTGACCAAGTTTGCACACTTCTTTGCTATTTCATCAGAATACAAGGCAACACAGGTGGCTGTTTAGACTTCATGGACTGCATAGGTACATTGTCAGTGACAGGGACAACAAGTTTCTCAATGCTTTTTCTCAGGAGTTGTTCAGATTGGCCGACACAAAGTTGACCCCTAGCACTAGTTATCACCGTCAGACGGATGGTCAGACAAAGGTTGTGAACAAGTGGGTTGAGGGGTATCTGCATAACTATGTGTTAAGACAACAGAGAGAATGGATTAAGTGGTTGCATATGGGGGAGCATTGCTATAACACCACTTACCACATGTCCATTGGTATGACCCCATTTCGAGCATTGTATGGCTATGATGCTCCATCATTTGTGGATTTGGCGTTTGGGGATAGCAGGTCTCTTGAAGCCAAGGATTGGATACAGGAGAATCAAGACATCTTTAAGGTCCTTAAGGAAAACTTGCTGACAACTAAGAATCAACAGAAGAAATATATATGCAGACAAACACATGGTTGAGCGTAGCTTCGAGGTAGGAGACTTGGTATTTCTGATGTTACAGCTTTACAGACAGTGTTCGTTGAAGAAAAGTGGTGTAGAAAAGTTGAAGCCCCGATTTTATGGTCCATACAGGGTAATATAGAGAGTTGGGGAAGTAGCTTATGAGCTTGAGTTGCCAGAGGGGAGCAAGATTCACAATGTCTTTCATGTGTCATGCCTCAAAAAGGTAGTAGGTCAGTAGGTCACCACTTCAACAGAGTTACCCCCGCTGGATGAGGAGGGACATTTAGTATTGATTCATGAGGAGATCTTGGATGTCAAGGAGAGGAGATTGAGGAGCAGGGTCATCAAAGAGTTCCTTATCAGGTGGAGAGACTTGCCAGTAGAGGATTCCACGTGGGAGGGAGACCAGATTTTGCAGCATCCAAGTTTGCAATTGCTTGAGGGCAAGCAATCTCGGGAAGGGAGGACTGTAATGTCCCTTTCCAGGTGATCGTTCCAGGGGGGATGACTTAGTAGCCTATTTTATTCCCGTAGGCTATAGTCCATTAAAAAGGGAATTAATAGATTAATTATTTAATGTCATTTGGAGGAAAAGCAACATTATAAAATGACATTGAGTAATTAAAATGTGACTTGGAGAATAATATGAATAAAACCTTACAAAGTCACTTAATTAATTTAAAATGAGCGGAGAAAGGCAAAAGGGGGATAAAAGATAGATGGGAGCTCATTTATCTCATTATTCTTGATCATATCTACCAAAATTGATTTGGAGAAAGCTCTTGTGGCTTGTTAGGGTTTTGCAGCCAAATCCTTGTTGAGAATTGGTTTCGGTAATGAAATATTCCAGCCTAGCTGATTGGTAGGAGGAATCACTCAGATTTCTCACAGGTTTTCATTGTTGGAGGAAGAGTTTCAGATTTATAGAGCTCGTGGCACTTTGAGGAGGTCGATTTCTCTATTTGCAGCAGTATAGGAGGGTGAGGAGGTCGATTACCCATCTACAGGGGACGGAGACTTGTGGAGGCCGGCTTCTCTTATTGAGGAGGCCGTTCTTCTCTTGGGGGAGGCCGCATTTCCTTGCTGGAGGCTGTATCACTCATCCACAGCAGCATACGGTTTTTATAGAGGCCGATTCTTCCTGTAGAGTCCGTATTCTTCATTGCATGCAGCGTATGGTAGCTTTGGAGGGCTGATCCAGCTCATATCAGCAAGTCTACAGCACTGTACCTTCCTTAATCTCTCAGATCTGTCCAAACATATGTTTTAAGGTCAGATTAATAATAAATCACTTAAGATCTGTTGGTCTATTTGTTCTTGTAGTCATTTGTCTGAATATTTGGCATTTTGTAATTCTGATTTTACCTATTGAATATGATAAAATTACGGTTTGTCATCAAAACCTTGTGTATCATTTGCAAGCCATCAAAGAAAACCAAGCCAGCAAACAGGAAAACACAACAGTAGCAACAAGAGGGTATTTACAGTGGTATTAGGTCATGTTGTCAAAGTGTTTGACAAATTTCCTGTACCAGCAATAAACTAAAAACACAACAACAGTCAGAAAAGGGTTATTTCAGGGGTACCAGAGCATTGCAATGAACTGTTTGACAAAAGTATTAAACCAAACATAACAACAATAAATACATAAACACATCAGCAGTATAAGAGGGGGATCTTACATTTGGTGCATTTGATGCCCCTGTGCCTCCACTTTGTGGCCTGTGTGATTCACTACCTCACACCCTTGCCTGCCATGAACCACAATTCCTTGCCATTCTTGTGCTCATGTGGCTACGATGAATTTTTCCCTTATCAGGACTCCCATATACCAATGCTGTGCCTTGTCTTGGATACCATATAAAGTTTGCACATTTACTCATCTGCAGAGAACTTGCAAAGTTTCAAAGGGAGAGAAGAGTTGCTTGATATATTATTCAAAATGTAACAATCAATACATAATGATATGTCTCATGAGAAAATAATAAAACTTTTATTAAATGTCCATGAAACTGCTTAAAGAAGATTTGACCCTTCAAGTACAAGTTACATTTTCCACGCCTAAGCACACAGGCATACCTTTATGGGGTTTGAACATGGGTCTCAACTTTCAAGACACAAGAGAGAGACATAAGGCAGACAATTGTCACTTTGTAACCATAAAAAGACACGCTACTCAATTTATCACTCAAATTCACTATATTAAATGCTCCTAACTCAAAAGTACAAAGTATGATACATAATAATAGGACAATTATTAAATATACTTTCTATCAGATCATATGTTTGGAAAGAGAAAAGGATATTGCATATAGGACTTTTTCTTCATGTGCTAATAACTTTTCATCTTTTCGAGTGCTGATGTAAGCTTTTCTGAAAATGCTCATTTTCATGTTTTTTTAAGTAATCGACAATAATTTTTGTTTCTGGATTTTGGCAGCTTTTCTGTACATTTACATCATGGGAGGAACAAATGAAAGTTATGTCAAATCTACGCCATCGCATTCTTCCTTCTCGTTTTCTGTCCGAACATCCAAAGGAAGCTGGCTTTTGCCTTTGGTTGCTGCATCCAGATCCCAGTTCACGACCTAAGGCTAGGTATAAGTATTTTGTGTTCTATTATTTCATAAAACAGAGGATAGGAACCTAAGTTCAGACCTAATTAACTAATGATTTGTAGTTATCGTAAGCAAATTTGGATATAATCACTGATGCTTCTTAGATTTCTTTGTAAACATAAGGTTAAATGTTTTAGGAAGGAAACTACGATCTGTGCATGATGTACATTGCTGCTTCAGCACGATGATGAAAACAGCTACATATTGCATTTGCTAATTCAGCACTCAAAGTCATCTATGATATGTTTGTTGATGCTTTGAAGCTATGATATGACAAGATCAAGAGAAGTTTGAAAACAGTGTCTGTTTTGTAACATTATACTAGTACTCTTGGAAGAGATGCAGAAAAGATTGTTAAAGTAGGAAAAAATCCCGAGTTTTAGTTTCTCTCTAGTCCAAGCATACACTCCATGTTTTTCATTTAATGGCCATGTAAAACTAGAATCTTCTTTCAAACATAGTAGTCTCTTTATCTTCATATCCACTATAGTAGGAAATATGTGCATAAAATTGGACACTTTTGTCATCTATGGATTTCATGTAGGGCATTTTGTAATGTTAATACGAAAGCTATTTTTGATGGTTTAATGTGCTTCTCACTTTTGGGTGGTTGACACATATGATGGCCAAAGCTTTGTCCCATATGTGTGTTCTAGTTTTTAAAGAAGTCAAAATTTATCATTCTTTCGTTCTTGTGCACTTGTGAAACCAATACTTAATTTGGTACCCACAACTCCTTCAAAGTTTATGGAAATGCCTGTATTTCTTCTAAAGTTCTTCTCTAATGGTAAAAGTTGGTCCTACCTTAGGCTTTAGCACATGCATCTTTCTAAACAGCCAATGATAAGGCATTCAATAGTGTGCTTTCCTGAAGGCAAGTCACAGTGACATTAGGACCCTTTCTCTACAATTACAGCACAGAGTACTCGTGAAGAGTTTTTACTTGATAGGTAACATTAATGCATTTTTTGAGGTTGCATTCTACTGTTTTTTTGGTTATGATTACCTATTGTCTGTGGTTTGTTTGGTTGTCAAAAGGTAACATTATATAATGTTGTTTGCAATAGGGGAACCTTGGATGGATTCAGTTAGATTCTATGCTATTGTTATGATTCCCATGAAAGTAGAGCTTTACCAAAAAAACATGAAACGAAAAGAGAAAAAAAATCCCTGTAGTTCTGAACATGGAATTGATGCAAGTGTTTTTATTTATTTATCCCTTTTCTAATAAGAATGTTGTATTTGACAGGGAGATTGTTCAATCTGAATTCATTAATGAGGTTCAGGATGTATTGGCTGAAAGACAAGCTGCACTGAATGTCGATGAAGAAGATGCAGAGACAGAATTGCTGTTAGATTTTTTGTCGTGTTTGAAAAAACATAAGCAGGAAAGAGCCTCTAGATTAACTCAAGATGTTTCTTTTCTTATGTCAGATATAGAGGAGGTGGAAAAAAGACGCTCTTTCTTGATGTGTGGTGGTCCTGTGACTATAGGACAGAGGGACTCAGTCTTTCCTAGTAAAGATTACAGAGTGAGAGATACAACAAACAAGTCCCAAAAGTTTATTTATGAAGACAAGGAAAGCATGAAGTCTGACAATAATTCAGTAGATAGAGAATCATCTGTAGCTGAAACAGGAAAAGGTGGTTTCCATCAGGAGGAGATTGATAACAAGTCAAATACTTTCACATCGAAAGGTGCAAGGTTGATGAAGAATTTCAAGCATCTAGAACAAGTATACTTTGCCATGCGAGGGAAAATTGAGCCATCTGAAAAGGATTTTAGTAATTCTTGGAGTGCTCAAAAGATCCCACATAAAAGCTCCAGCATTGATCTTTTGAATAGAGATACTAACAAAGTTAGAGACAGGGAAACTGTTAATGTGGATCGTCTTGGTTGTTTCTTTGACAGTATATGTAAGTATGCCCGTTACAGTCGGTTTGAAGTACGGGCCACTTTACGACATGGAGACCTGCTTAATACTGCAAATGTGATATGCTCTGTGAGCTTTGACCGGGACCAGGAATTCTTTGCAACAGCTGGAGTGTCCAAGAAGATCAAAGTCTTTGGCTGTGATGCAGTTTTGAATGAAAATGTAGACATTCATTATCCTGCTGTTGAGATGGCTAGTAACGCGAAGCTTAGTAGTGTCTGCTGGAACAATTACATCAAAAGCTATATTGCATCAACTGATTATGATGGTATAGTACAGGTTTGTTAATTTAAGCATCTCTTTTTATTTTTAATACATTGCTGATAGAATTTTACAAGGTCTGGACTGCATTGTTATCACCTTGTTTTATTTTCTTTGGTACAAAATATAGCACTGATTTTTTCATTAACATGAGGGAAAACTTTACATGATCGCATGTAAGTTGTTTCTGAGACACATTAGAAATTATTCCTCCCAATACCCAATATCTGAATACACAATAACAATGCTGATTAATCAATTTAAATTATAGCACTTTGTCAACTCCTGCATAGTTCAAGCAAGATTTTTGAGGACCTGCTACCCATGTCATCAGTCAAGACTCAAAATGATTAGAACGAAACGAAACATGGGTTTCCATGTAAAATTTCCAATGTGGTCCATGAAAGTAGCTTCCAAACCACCTTTTTGTCCTGACAGAAGCATGAAATGTCCTAGTGGCACCAGGTAAGCAGTAATGCTTAGAGTCACATTTCTCTCATCAATCTGGTGCATTGTGAATGAACCCATCTTGTTGACATTGAGATTTGACCTTAGTTAAACCTTGGTTAATAGACCACTGAATAACAGTGTAGTGAACTAACTCAATTCACTTACGTAAACATCCAATGTAAATAAGACAGTAAGTTATAATCCATAAAGGACAGTAATAAATGTATATAAGAATATATGAAATAATGAGATATATGAGATGATTACAAATGAGGAATGAGGGCTGTATATATATCCCGTGCAAGAGTGCCCTTTCATAAGAGACATGATCTTTCATATGTCATGTCTCTTCATTATTAATCATTAGTTATTTATATTATTAATTATTATCTATTTATACCTATTTATAAGTATTTTATGTTCATAACATTGCCTTCCCCTTAAAAATGCTTTGTCCTCAAAGCATACTTATGGAAGACTTATCTCTTGCTCTAGCTTGTAATATTGTGTCCCGATTCTTTATTCTTGAGCTAGTGATTGTTGAGGACCTGAGTTGATAGGATCTTCTAATCGCTGAGCAGAATTGTCGAATTGTAAAAGAGTTTGCCCACCCTAATTCGATCTTCTGCGAAACTGGGTGTTTATAGGGTTCTTGTCTTGAATAATATTGATATTCTGATTGGTTAATATACTTGCTCTTATGATTTGGATGTCGATAGGGAGTTCTTATAATATTATTTCCCTTTATCATACTTGTAGCATTTTGTTCTTTTAACTTCGATATATGATTTTCTTCATGCGTCGATGTTACCTTGTTAACGGTTGAATTTTGATTAGTAAGTATATTTAGATCTATCATTTGTACTTTGACATTTGACGTTGTCTTTATTTTAGTTGATTTTGTAGCTTCTTGAATGATACTTTCTTCATTATCTAATTTGTTGATATCTTTAATGTCTGGATTTTCAAGTTTCTCTTCGTTCAACTTTCTGAATTGTTCTAATAGCTCCTGATGAAGGTTCTTCAAACGAGAATTTTCTTCTTCTCTCTCTGAGAGGTTCTTCTTGAATTCTTTTTCGAGATCCTCCTTTTCTTATTCTAATTTTTTTCCATATTGCTTCGTAACCTTAACATTCTTGATTTGGGCGAGTAATTTCTTTTGGTGGTTTTTTAAACGGGAAATTTCTTCGTTTTTTTCTGTGATAACTTCRTCAAATTCTTTCTTCATCCCTTGCATTGCTTTTTGATTTTCTTGAAGTATTACTTCTGAGATATTGTTAAAGTCTTCTGGTCTTACTGGATCTAGTTCTGATGTAGTGTCTTGTAATGTTATCATCTTCTCCTTATAGGGAAAYGTTACAAACTTTTTCTCCATGTTTAATATGAAGGTACCTAGACTTTTAAACCAGGGTAACCCGATGACGATGTGAACTTCTTCTTGATACATAGTTGTAACATAGAATTGAGATATATACTCATATTCATCAATCGTCACTTGTAACTCCTTAATTCGAAAATAATCTTCTTTTCCAATTATATTCGACTCTGAAATTAATAATTGATTTGCCAAATCGATATTCATATAATTTGTATTTATAGTCCAAGCTAATAACAATGTTTACCTCTCTTCCTTGAATATTTCCTTTTAATGTCGAAAACCCGCAACATACGGTTGGAAAACCTTCACAAGTAAATCTTCCTTTCGCCATTTTAGAATTTGTCTTTCATCGATATTTTATTATAACTAATTTCTTAATCGTGAAGCTTGTATACCTTTTTTTTTTTAAAGGATTAAGTAATACCTTGTTCTTCAATGACTTCCTTGAATTTCACTCCTCCCTTACTTTCACTTCTTGTAGTTTCTTCTAAATACTTCAAACTTTCCCTTTTTAAAATTTTGATTTGAAACTTATGTAACTGTATGCATAAGAACCAATCTGGTTCTTATGACGAACATCCATCATAAATGGAATAAATAATTGTAATCCATACTGGACAATAAATATATTGAATAAGAATGTATATAATGAGATAACTAGATAATATATGATGAATAGATGTACAATGAGAGCGCCAAATATATAGAGAACCTAAAGGCACATGCGGTGACCATCCATGAAAGGATACGTCCGTTAGACAATTAATAACTATTTTTTTATTTTATTATTATTATTATTTATGATTATTATCACTTAATATTTTATATATTTTGTATGTTACATTGCCTTCCCGTTAAAAATGCTTTGTCCTCAAAGCATGATTAGAGAAGCACCTATCTCTTGTTCTAACTTGAACTGACTTCTCATGATCTTTTGTTTTTGTAGTTGCGACACTTGACGAAACAAAACAATATAATCTTCAAATTCTTGAAGTAATATGTTGCATCTTTTTGGAAGTGATCTATCCCAAATCTACTTTCATTGGAATTATTTGATGATTGATTGTTCGGATAGGATTTCTTATTTTAGGCTTCCATAGAAGTTGTCAATTTTGTCTTCGTTCTTTTTCAATGTTGTAGTTTAGTTGTTGGTAAGAAGAACATTGTTTATATTTTGTTGAAATATTGTAACTGCAAAGAGTGTTCTTTTTTATTATTGATGTATTATTCATTAGATCAATCCCTTTTTGTGGATTGATCATGTCGGGCATTGTAAATGACCAAATCCCCTTTTGCGGATTGGTCAAACCCTAATTGTAATATGCTAAATGAGAAGTCGGCCCCTAGAATATATTAAAGTGGTTATAACCATCCAGAATGAGACGTCGGCCCTGCTAGTGAAAAGACACCTCAGTTCAACACTTGCCAGATTGTATAAATAAGAGAGGCCAACGCTTCATTTGTTCACTCACTCACTTGTTCATCAGAGCACAAGTTTGGAGCTGTAGTTGGAGAAGAAGGAAAAGAGAGAGAGGCACATACTTGGGAGAGGACTTTCTGTATTGTTTGGTTTATTCTCTTGGCAATGTATTGGCTATTTATATTAAGGAATTTTTTGCTGGGTTTTCTCCCCCATGAGGGTTTTCCAAGATAAATGATGTGTCTCTTGTGATTGTGTATTCTCAGTGATCCTATCTATGCTATGGTTATCTAGTGAATTGAAAAAAAACCTAATAATAGCTTAAACTCTAACATGGTATCAGAGCTAAGCTGAAGAGAGCATCTTTCACAA
Source organism: Picea engelmannii (assembly GCA_009831015.1). Lineage (NCBI taxonomy): Eukaryota > Viridiplantae > Streptophyta > Pinopsida > Pinales > Pinaceae > Picea > Picea engelmannii. The sequence goes on from ML843174.1 coordinate 38,181, forward strand.
GTAGAAGAAAAACGTCACTGTTGCCGTACATTAAAATTAGGGATTTTTATTGAAGAAGATTTTTAGCCCCAAAACCATCTAGAAAAGTGCGCCCCAACCCAAGGAATTCTTTGGCACCTTCAACACACCTTTTTAGTGGGTAGATCTCCTGGAAAGTGAAGCCCTAGTTTTTACCGGTACCAGAAAACCAGAAGTACGAGAAGTACCAGAAAACCAGAAGTACTAGAAAACCAGAAGCACCAGTCCAAAAATCCGTTGGTCAAGTTTGAGGGGGTAAAATTTGGATTTTCAGAAATCTGATTGCGCTAGCTTACTCGCCTCAGCTCAGTGCATCTATCCCCTAGATCAGAATTCCAAAATTTAAAGTTTGAAAAATTAGGGTTTCCTCATAAAACCCTAAGTTGCAGTTGCAGTGTCAGAATCAGTTGCAGTTGCAGTATTAGTTGAAGTATCAACCGTAGTACCAGTTGCAGTCACCCTTGAAGTTTTTAAGAGTTGGTAATTTTTACCGCTGCTACCAGATGGCGCAACTACCTGCAAATGCTATCTGAGGTATGTACCCACCATAGTTTTAAAAACCGAAACCGGTACCGGAACCGGTCGAGGGTCCAACCGGAACCGGAACCGGAACCGGTAATAAACCGGTCGAACCAGTTTCAATGAACCGGTTTTTTTAAAAAATACATAAAATATTTAAATTTTAACGAAAAAATATATTTTTAAGATTTTAAATCATGTTTCCAAAGCATTAGAGACAA